>RYFJ01003233.1:0-32865 GCA_003991445.1 Oryza meyeriana var. granulata | reverse complement strand
AGACAGAGTGCAGACGTCAAAACAAGAAGATCCAAGACTCTACCACCAAGAATCATTACCGCTCCCTTGGACCCGCCCTAGTGGCGTGAAGCAAGCTTTCGGTCGTTCTCTCCTCGCGACGACTTCATCAACCTTGAAGTCTGCACTTGCCGTCCATGTGAATGTCCACGGGTGCAGTGCGAACTCCGTCGGAGAGCTTCCGATCCGAGGCCAGGTGTGGGATCATCGGCCAGGCTCAGCGGCGACGAATGATATACCACCAACGGCAATGGGGCCCCAGGCCCCTCGAGCCACCCGCCGTCCCCCACAATCCGCCGGACCGCTCAGGGGCGCTAGCCGTGCCTCCGCAACAACACGGCGGCGAGTCGCTGACGAACGCCTCAGCCTCAGCAGTCCGCCTCTTTGGTCCAGTGACTAAGCGCACGACCCTGCAGTCGCGACCACCTCGGTCTCCATTGCACGGGTGGTAGCCACCGGATCAGCAGTGTGTTTCGCGGAGCCGCCGGCTCGCTGCGGCGGGCTCGTCAAGGGGCAGCATCGGATTGATCTCCTTGAGTCGATAATCGGCCCGCTTCCTGCACGAGAAAACCAAACATCAAGACACATACTTCCAACACACAAGAATGTCAGAAAGAACCAGAGCAGCTGCACCTCTTGGAGAACTTCAGCTTCTTGCCGGGTGACCGCGTCCCCAGCGGATGCATAGCGTTCTGGCAGTCGCCCATCGGCGTCACAGTCGTAGTGGCGCACCGCCCGCAGTCGGCTCCGAATTCCGGTGGTCGGCCTTGGCCCGCCTCCCCCCTGCGGCGTCTACTCTAGCCGCCCCTTCGTGGCATGGCGGACCGCCTAATGAACGTCGGGCTCAAACCCGCAGGCTCAAACCTGGGACCTGATCGCTATGGGCGCCACGCACGCGTCCTTTATTTTCAGGCTTCCGCCACGGCAGCCGCCGTCCATGGGGGGGGCCCCCTCGCCCCGATACCAAAATCAGCTTCTTCCCCGCTCTCTTTGGAGTCGGGTTGGTAGCAGAAGGACTCCTCGGCCCTTCTTTCGAGCGAACGCCGACAATGGCGGGAGTCTCAATCAAACTCCACACACCACTACATGGATTTAACAAGTATAACATCATACATCGCCGTCGGGACTTAGACATGCCGAGTCCACAGGCACGCACTACAAGGACAAGATGGCTATTACCTCGGACCGGCTAAGGCTGCGCCTGTAAGACGCAATGCGTCGTCTTCTTGTCTTCGGTTTCAATTACCCCGCGGGAGAAGTATCCGCAACAGGGTCTCCGTCACTTTCCGCTCATTGGCCGATCTCCGGCGGTCAGGGTTCATGCTTTCCCTGTAATCTTAGCCGAACGCGCTTTCTCAGCTTCAGGGCTGGAGGCGCCGGAGTCAGGACCGCCTGGCCACCCAGGGGACCAGTCAGGCCGGCCTTCTTGAAATTATCCAGTTCGTGCAGCAGTTGGTAGTACTTGACCCATCTCCTCATAAGGTCGGTCTGCAACCAATTTGGCAAACCACCGGCGGCGAGCCGGTGAAACGGCGTAAGGAGGAGCCAGATCTATCTGTGCAATAAACCACTCCTTGTGCCAGCCCTTCAAGGAGGATTCAAGGGAAGAGCAAGATATGACTTTTTTCCTATCGCTCCTCAACTGAAGACCAGCCCCCCAATTACAGAGCTGATGTTATTTTTGGAGAGGCTAGGGCTTAATGTGGAACAAGATGCCTAAAGAAGTTTGAAATGAGGTTCCGACACCCAAATAGCACTCGCACAGAGTGACAAAGATGGAGATCTGAAGAATCGCAGTGAGTGGGATTTCAAATGCACCAACTCTAGCTTATAGAAGGGTCAAGGATGCGGCCGCGGAAGAAATCGGAAGACGGAAGGCATAAGCCTCGATTTGAAAAAAGAGGCGAAAACTACCGTTTCACTGGGTCGGGGATTTGGGCTCGACTCATCCCTAGCCGACCACCAGCGAATCACCTCTTGGCTGGGCAACTTCAGTTCACTCTCCAGCCGCTTCAGCTTCACCGAGCCACAATCCGAAATCGGCCAAGAACTCCCCGGTGCCCTCGCAAGATCGAGCTTTCGGCATACTGGAGGCGGTGAGATTTGGGGAAAAGAAAAATCGGTAGGCTTGGAACAAACGGAGAGGATTGGAATCGCCCGAGTTCGGGTGAGGAATAGTAGCAGCTAACCCTAGCCGGGCGGGAGGTGAAAAGTTGGGCGCAAAGGTGGAAGACGATGCGATTGGCTGATTTGGGGAAGATGAAGGAATCTTTTTCTCTCTCCCTGCTTTTATAGAGTTGATGCTGACTAGATGGGCTTGGGCCTACACAGTCAGCACTGGGCCGACAAGATATGAGTTCCTACAGTAGCATGCTCCATGTGGGCCGCCCGCAGGCTGAGTTGAAATTATAGTGCTGGTGCTACTAACAGGAGCCGACGAGGTAAACAGATATGCTTCATGAGAACCTTATTGCTAAACATATGTGTTTGGGTATCTGTTTTATTCACCAGGTCTCGAGGATATATCCTTACAAGGATCACAAGCTGGTCTTCATTAAAATTGGAGATGCAGGGATCTTTCTTGGGTACACCTAACCACGCAGTGGATTTATTTTCATAAAGTGGTACTTGGCCTACATGTGTGGCCATCAGTTGCCATGAGCAACATTTTACCCGCTGACATGATGCGGAAGAGTCTAACTTTTGAGTAGTGCACTACTCAGGAGACCATAAATATCTTTTCCCGCTGACATGATGCGGAGGAGTCTAACTTTCGAGTGGGACGCCACTCAGAAAAGATTATAAACCCCCTTTTTCTAGTTGACATGACGCTGAAGAGTCCCATATACGAGTAACATCTTACTCGGCAAGACTATAAATGCATATTCCGACTGACATGAAGTCGAAGAGTCCTACGTATGAGTAGTCTCCTACTCGGCAAGACTATAATGTTTTTCCGGTTGACATGATACCGAAGAGTCTCATATACCAGTAGCAATCTACTTGGAAAGACTTCCAGGTTATAAGATTCTTGACGTTTATGTTTAATTGTCTTCACAATTAAGCACAAAGTCGGGGGCTACACCTAATAGGTGCGCCTATTCGGTGCACACTATTCATATATCTACATGAAGCCCTTCATAGCCTCACTGCCAGCTGACATGAAGCAGGACTCGGAAGAAGACTTACTCGAGTAGGGACAAAGAGTACTCGGGGGCACTGCACTCGGGCAACCTTCACCGTGGAGGATGAGCACTCAGCATCAGCTGTGACTCAACTATGAAGGTCTCAGGGGCTACTGTGGAGGCCATGGGCCCCGGGTACCTCATTACTAGTACATGGGCTACTCGGATAGAGGATGGGCCAAACCATGTGATTAGAGATAAGATAGCACCCGGCAGGCTATGCCTTGTATAATAAGGAAACATAGTCTTAGTCGGATAGGACTCTATCTCTAAGAAGGAAATCCCTTGCTCGTATCCGGCTAGGATCCTTATCATGTACCCCCTGTCCCCTAGTATATAAAGGGGAGGCAGGGCGCCCCTCAGGGCAAGAACAACAAGATCACCGATCATCAAACACCTCAGAGGAATAACATCTCAACTGGACGTAGGGTATTACCTCACATCGAGGGCCTGAACCAGTATAAACCTTCTGTGTTCCTCTGCAATCCACCGAATTCACCTTCACCTAGTAGCCCTATAGTTTTATTGCCGGTGCAAAGCATCGACAGAACCCAATCAGTTCTGGCCGAAAACTGGTGGTCCAGTGGGTAGTTTCCTTGTTGTGCGGATTACATGGAGGATCTTATCACAATTCCTTTCCAAGGTACCGTGGTGGTATTAAGGCACACAGTAATGTGTTGTGGAGTTGTGTCCTTGTGGGTAAATTGGTACAGCTCTAGCGCAGAGTAAAACTATTCGGATAAACCGTGCTCGGGTTATGAGCAGCCTAGCAATGTTTCTGTGATTAGTCCCACACTACTTATTAATGGTGATAAATGATGAAATATTGATAGCTCCTGTTTGGAGAAGTTTTGGTTTGGGCCTGAACTGCGTTGGAGCACTGTTCAGTGGTTGATTCAATACTGATTAATAATTAAACTATACTGTTTTTAATGATTTTAAGTGTAAATGTTTTAAATGTTGTTTTACGCAAATATGCCATAATTATGCCTTTCCTTTGGTATCGGTGTTGCATTACATTGCATTTCCTAGTGTGGCTTGTTGAGTACGGTGGGTGGTACTCAGTCTTGCATTATTGCAATCTTTAGTGTGAAGCTTAGCGAGGAGGAGAGGTTTGGTGTTTGGCTTATACCCTAGTTGAGCTGCATGTGGCTTGGAGCTGAAGCTACCCTAGTTGCCATTTCGCTGCTGTTTTCTCCTGTGTGAGGACTAAGTGCCTCTGTTGTAAGTATTTATCGTTATTTCGTATTTGGTTATGTTTATCAAATTGTCAATTTGTGTACCTCGGCTGATTCCTGGATGAGGATTTATTGCGACAAATTAGCTTTGGAAATTCTGGTGAATTTCTGGGCGTGACATGCACCATGTACGCGAAAAGCACTTAAGCAAACGTAGAGATGTATCACCGCATCTCAAACTGCAAAAACAAAAGTCACGATAGAATGGTATCTATCCGGACCACGAATCTTGAAAGCGCTGGTTCGGTCCTAGCTCGCAGTGAGAAGGGTGTATGCTAGCAGAAAATAGACAAAAGCTTAAGAGAAGTGTATTTTCTGGGAGTAGTTTAACGTAGTACACGATGTAGTAAATCAATTAAATAATGCAATCAGGGTTAAAGAAATGAAATGGTTGTTTCCTTCTCGGACAAGAAGGATGAGAGGAACCGTTAAGTTATCCTTATTTCCGGAGATAAGCTCGTGAAGGTTTTATTGAAAATGTTCGAAAACCTTATGGAAAGTGAACTAATCTATGGCCTATAAATAAAGCCAAACAAATACACTTAGCATAGGAGTAGATTAGGGCATCTAGTGCTCTATTCATCGTCTGAGGACTATAAGGTGCTAAGGGAAATAGCTCCCTTTTTCTAGCTTTACAGGGCGGGAATTCATTCTATCTTAGCCCAGGTTATCGAGTCTAAAAGAAGAAGAGTGCCTTGTGTCCTAGCTCACTACGGTCAGTTTTGTCCCAAGTACTAATTGAAATTGAAAGTAGTTCAAAGCAACGTGTCAACTCTATGCTTATCACTCAGAACTCACTTCGTACTATTGGATGGGAAAGGAAGGAAAGAAACTGTCCACCTGTCGCTTGAGTCGATCCTTATCTATCAACAAACGAAAGTCCTACTAACTCCATTTGGAAACTCACTCTACTATGGCACTGTCCTATTCTATTGCTACTACACTGTTCTCCTTCACTTCACTACTCTACTACAGGCTTTGTTCACTCAACTCCTTGCTAGCTACTCAAACTCTATGTTACTCTTTTTTGGTGTTACCTACTCTACTACTCTGAATTGTAAGACTGTTAACGCCAAAATTTGGCACGGTTCACGTTGAACTCGGTTAAGGAAAGAAGTGATATCAGCCGTTGGGAGCTAATCCAGAAGAAGCCGGATTCGGGAAGGAATCGTGAAGACCACGCTATGGCAGTTAATTACCTTATCTATAAATTAGGTAGTTTTGATAATTTTTTAGGAAAACCAGATCTCGTATCCGATCAGGGCATGTTAGTTTTCCTTTTATAGATAGGAAGTTGTGTGCCGTGTCCTATAAGGACTCATGTAACTTGGGGTATAAATACGTACGCCCGGGCACCTTGTAAACTATCCACACAGATCAATAAACTTCGGCGCATCGCCACCCTTTCGACGGGTTCTTGCTTCTCGAGCGGGGCTGCATCGGTTAGGTCCGAACTCCTGCGAGAGGGTAAGACTCGTCACCCCTTACCCAGGTGTATCTGCCCTGTCTACGGCTGCATCGGTTCGGTCCGACCTCTTAGGCCGATCAGGTATACCACATCACGTGTGCGTAGATCTTATCAGCTTACTGGGGACGATTTATCATCAGTTCATGCTGCATCGTTTGGGTCCGACCTACTGAGCTGCCAGCGATAAATCGTTCCTATTAGGTTGATGGTTTTTGCGAAAGTGTCTTATCAGAATGTATAGCCGATAAGTTATCTCATTACATCACGATTGCATTTAGATCTATCGGCTTGTTGAGATTTTGTTATCACCTCCAGTCTGTGCTGCAACGGTTGGGTCCTATCGACTAGACTGGTGGTAATAACTTTACTCTTAATAAGCCGATGGATATTTATGCGATGTTTTATCGGAGTGCTTAGCCGATAAATTATCTTTTAAAGCCGACCGCATTTGCTGATTGTTATTCTGCCTATCTTTGTCATTCATCGGCTTCTAGCCAATGTTCATGTGCTTTGTTTGGTAGTCGGCTAGCTTATTGTTTATATTATCATCTACTCTATCACCGGCTCCTTAGCCGATGCGCAAGTATTGTTGACAGTCAGGCACGCGTACCCGGACACGAGGACCAACAAGGACCCGGACGTGAGCACGCCGAGGACGAGGGCCTGGGTACAAGCGTAGCTGATGTGCGAGTACTGTTGGCGCCATCGGCTGAAGGAAGATGCTATCGGCTATCGGCTAGGAGTATCAGAGCAAGGCCGATCGAACAAGCAGACAAGTACCTGGGCACGGGCACGAAGACCCGGGCACGGGCACAAAGATTCGGGCGCGGGCACGAGGTCCCGGGCGCGGGCAACAGGCGAAGACCTGGGTGCGGACACAGGCAAAGGCCCGGCACGAGCATAGCGGTGATCGTCTGGAAGGAATCCGTATCGGCTTGCTGGCCGATTGGATCGGTGATCTAATTTCTTTATCTCCTTGTCAATTTGCTGGGTCAAATTGACTGGCACGCCTGCGAACCTCAAGATTTTAGGACCTGCACTGGAGCTAAGCAGATCTCCCAGGCCTTCCTATGTTCAATCGCATCAAACCAGATCATCAACAAGCTTCTTGGCACACCCGGTGGTTTTTGGTGCGAACATATTTTTGGCACGCCTGGTGGGACACGATCTTCATATCATCACAGTATATCCTATCGGCTGAATCAACACATTTTTGGCCCGGTGGGACACAGAACTTCAACATGCTGGAAAAGAGCGTCAGCACAGGACAGATATGATTCCAGTCACAATGGAAGACTTGATCGAAGAAACAAAGACAAACAGTGGAGCAGAACATGTGGAGTTTCAGAAGCTTTGTCTTACAATCCTTCGTATGACAGATCAAGGGCCGATTCAAAAATTACAGTTTCCAAAGCCTGTTCTTATTGACGAATCAAAGCCATATATCGCCTACAAGTTCACAGAAGCCGATCCAAGACATGTTTAATAAGCAGTTCATCAATGTGTTGACCGATCAATCTGGATATTGTGAACACATTACAGAGCTTGATCAAGAAGGCATGTGGAGCCGATTCAAATACCAGGGGGCATCAAGATGGAATTCCTCAAGGATATCATCAACTGCGTACTATGGCCCCACACAACCCTGGGCATCAACAGACCGTTATCCAGAGCTGTCCCTGAGTATAATTATCAGAGAGAATATCAAGGCAGAATCGCTACCAACTCCACCTCTGCAATATCACGTCGAAAAATCCAGAAGAGAAGATTTGACAGCAAGAATCACAGAGAGTGATGAGAGAGAACAATTCGGTTTAAGACCGAAGGAGGAAAACATTATGTATCGGCATCCATATCTAGATTGGTTTGATAGAGTTCCGATTGCCACGTCCGATACAGAGTACCAAACTTCTCCAAATTTCAGGGGCAAGATGATGTATCTACAGTGGAAAACATGTCAGCAGATTCTTGCTCATGTGGAGGCATCGGCTGTAGAAGACTTTGAGAGTTAGATCTTTCCTGTTATCATTAATCCTGATCCGGCCTTTACATGGTTTCTTCATTGCCCTAACTCAGTCGAGGTTGGGCCGATCTGAAAAGCAATCCACAAGTATTTCTTTACTGGGATTCAGGAGATGAGCTAATAGATTGATTTATCGGTAATACAGAAGCCGGATGAATCAGTCGCAGAATATATCCAGGGGTTTCTGATGTTAGAAGCCGATGTTATAGTTCTAAGTCTGGAGATGCACAGCTGGCCGAGTTAGCCTTTCCAAGGGTTGGTGGCTCCGATCAAGAAAGATTTTCATCAGAAGATTTCAAGAGCCTAGCATACCTAGTAAAAGGTATCGGCTCATGAAAGCCGATTTCAAGAGCCAGGAAAGAATATTGAGGCCCCAAACAGAAGAATTTCAAAGTTTGATAACAAACTCCGAAATTGTGGGCATGTGTTAACGCCAAAATTTGGCACGGTTCGCGTCGAACTGGTTTGAAAGGAAAGAAGTGATATCAGCCATTGGGAGCTAATCCAGAAGAAGCCGGATTCGGGAAGGAATCGTGAAGACCACGCTATGGCAGTTAATACCTTATCTATAAATTACTGGTACCCAGTTTTGATAAGTTTTTAGGAAAACTGATCTCGTATCCGATCAGGGCTTGTTAGTTTCCTTTTATAGATAGGAAGTTTGTGCCGTGTCCTATAAGGACTCATGTAACTTGGGTAAAATACGTACGCCCCGGCCATTCCCGTTGTTAAACTATCCACACAGATCAATAAATTCGGCGCACGCCACCCTTTCGACGGGTTCTTGCTTCTCGAGCGGGCTGCATCGGTCGTCGAAACTCCTGCGGAGGTAAGACTCGTCACCCCTTACCCCAGGTGTATCTGCCCTGTCTACGGCTGCATCGGTTCGGTCCGACCTCTTAAGAGCAGGCCGATCAGGTATACCACATCACGCATGACATAGATCTTATCAGCTTACTCGGGGACGATTTAGCATCAATTCGTGCGGCATTCGGTTGGGTCCGACCTACTGAGCTGCCAGCGATAAATCGTTGCTATTAGGTTGATGGTTTTTGCGCAAGTGTCTTATCGGAATGTATAGCCGATGAGAAAGTTATTCATTAAGTGCACGATTGCATTTAGATTAAGTCAGCTTGTTGAGATTTTGTTATCACCTCCAGTCTGTGCTTGCAACGGTTGGTTCGATCTACTAGACTGGTTGGTAATAACTTTACTCTTAATAATAGCGAGATGGATATTATGCGATGTTTTATCGAGTGCTTAGACCGATAAATTATCTTGTTAAAGAGCCAGAAGACTCGCATTTGCTGATTGTTATTGTTGCCTATTCTTTGTCATCATCAGCTTCTAGCCGAATGTCAAATGTGCTTATGGTGTCGATCTTGAAATTACACCGAGCAATATATCTATGGGGCTAGTCGGCGGATGTAACTCGGTGGATTGCAAAGGAACACAGGGAGATTTTTAATACTGGTTCAGGGCCCTCAATGTGAGGTAATTACACTGATACCTACGTCCAGTTTGTTAGTATTCCTTTGAGGATATACGGTGGTGATTCTGAATGAACTTGTGTGCACTGCCCTCATGGGCGCCACCCTACCTCCCCCTAAGTACCTATACTTAGGGGACAGGGTTACAAAGTAGGAGTCCCATCGGGATTACGACTAGGAGATCTCCTCTTAGAGATAATAACGCCTACAAGCCGACTAGGACTGTATATTCCTTTCTATACCAAGCAAAGGTCGTGAAAAAAGTTGCCGAATCTAGCTTATCTCATAATTACAAGGCTAGGCCCATCCTCTATCCGACGCTGGGCCCATATGCTTGTACAGTGTGAGGTACCCGGGGGCCCATGGCACCCACACTTTGTTTGGGTAGTCGGCGTAGCTTATATTGTTTATATTTCGATCTACTCTATCATCGGCTCTTAGCCAT
Organism: Oryza meyeriana var. granulata; assembly: GCA_003991445.1. Classification (NCBI taxonomy): domain Eukaryota; kingdom Viridiplantae; phylum Streptophyta; class Magnoliopsida; order Poales; family Poaceae; genus Oryza; species Oryza meyeriana. The sequence continues at coordinate 22,998 of RYFJ01003233.1, read as the reverse complement.
GGCAAGTATTGTTGACAGTCGGCACGGCGCATACCCGGACACGAGGACCAACAAGACCCGACCGGACCGAGGAAACACACGGGGTAAGGCACGCGGCGAGACGGGCCCCGGGTTACATGCGGTAGCTGATGTGCGAGTACCTCTGGTCCGGCCAATCGGCCTAAAGGAAGATGCTATCGGCTATCGGCTAGGAGTATTGGCGATCGACAGCAGCAGACGTACCTGGCACGGGCACGAAGACCTGGGGCGCGGGCCACAAAGATTCGGCGCCGGGTACGAGGTCGGGGCGGGCAATAGACGAAGACGCCCGCGAGGTGCGGACACAGGCAAGCCGGGCACGAAGAGCTAGCGGTGATAGGCTGGAAGGGAATCCGTATCGAGCTTGCTGAGCCAATTGATCGGTTGATCTAATTTCTTTATCTCCTTGTCAAATGGCTGGGTCAAATTGACTGGCACGCCTGTGAACCTCAAGATTTTAGGACTCTTTGCACTGGAGCTAAGTACGATCTCCCAGGCCTTCGTATGGTTCAATCGCATCAGAACCAGATTCATCAACAAGCTTCTGTGCACACCCTTGGTGTGTGTTTTGGTGCGCAAAACAAGACTGATTCTATTCATCTTCTTCTCTGTATTCAGTTATTGAACTAGGGCTAGAATTCAATAGCGTGATTTAACTGATTCAGCTATTCGCTTCCTAATAGGCCTAAGAAGTCAAAGTTTTCAACTAGATTGATAGAGAGGAGCATGACAATCGTTCCCGTGCACATGTGAGAAGTAGAATGAACTTTCTAGTCAAAATCTTCCTTGCATTGTTAGTTGATAGATGATTTCTGGTGCGAAGCTGGTTGTGCGAGCGCGGTGCCTTTCTATCTGATCAAGTAGAACGTTGGTCTATTTTGTAGACATATAGGAGAAGCAAATGCTTAGCATTATGGCTTACGTCGCCTACGTGCGTAAAAAGAATCCGCTCCTTCAAGTTTTTAGAGAGTATGACTTGGTTCTGAATGCTCAAGATGTCCTATGATGAGAAAGAGTCAGTTCTGTAGACATGTACAGTAAGAAAACTAAATAAATCCTGCTATTGCCTATATGTCTAGTTGAAACCATATTATTTTCGATAAGAGTTTTGATGGGACAATTCTGCCTGTAAAGACTCTACCTCATTCTAGTCAAGCAGTGTAGCATAGCAACCAAATAGGTTGAATATATTCCCAAGAGCAGTAGTTTCAATGTCGTAAAGCACTAAACAAAGAAAGTTTTCAGATGGCCCTATCCTTTTTTCTCTAGGTAGTAGAAGTTTTACTTCCCCATGTATAGTTTTACGCTTTATGTCCCAGTCAGGTGGGAGTCAAAGTAAAAGGATTCGTGCTCGTTCATTTTCAGAATTGAGTTAGGTTCACCGCGTAGTTTCATAGAGTACTATTTTTGTCATTTTGCTTTTGACTTCTTTACAATGTATTCCCAAGCGCCAAGCTCACAACACATATTATACCCCTTCTCTTCCCCGCTAGAGTAGTAGTAAATGACTCAAGGCTCAAGAAGATTGACCCTAGCGCAGATGTTACCCAAATTCCACTTACTCTATTTAAGACACCTATGCCTTTTGAATCTCGCTTATTGACAGGAATTCGAAGAGAGGGATGAAGCAAAGCCAAGTGTCTATTTACTCTCTTGGCTTTAGATATAAATGCTAAGGCTTAGGGCATCGACCAACTCCATGTTTCTGTTATATGACTCTCTGCAATATGCTAATCTGAGACTGAACAGTTGGTATCAGTGGTGAACATGAATTCACTCCTTGTGTCGTAAAGACTATTCATACTAAGCCATGTTTATCATCGGTGTCCGTGTGAGAGGAAGATTCATTAGATCTAACTAAGTAGAATATTAAAATAGTACGGCGTAATAGGATAATATTGACTCCACCAACCACAAGTAGAAGAATAAAATCAAGAGTGAACGGTAACTACTTTAGGTCTATATGGACTACCAAAAAGTCAATCTATCGAGCTATACGACAGGTACCACATCATATTGAGGTAATGTGATTCACTTTCTCAAACAAATCACAAAAAATGAGACTGATGAGCTTCTGACTACTGTTTGGACAGAATTCGGCAGCTGAAGGGGATGTGTTTAGCAGAGAAGTACTATTTTCATAAAGTAAGATGGCAAGAAAGTTCTCTTACAGTACCGTGAATAAGAAGAAAAAGACGGATTAAAGAAGACCTTTTCACTAGCCATTTTGCTTCCAAATCAACTCCATACAGACATGAAAATCTTGCTGGCTTTAGAGAAGATTGCTAAGGAAGAATAGATAGAAGACAGACTTATCGACTAAGACCAAAACGGTACTTGGAGAGTGGTTAACAATCAGATTAGAGATGAGTATATAGATGAGCTACATACCAGTCAACTTTCTTGATCGCAAAAAGAGGAAATATAGAGAGAGGATTGTATTCCCACTCTCCATTGTAGATGAAAGAGAAAGAGAGGCAGCTTCTGCACCGAATACTAGCACAAGAGATCCATCTTTCTAGTAGGATTTAATGCAGTTAAGCACGAGCAGGAAAATCCAAAGCTCAAATGGCGTAAAGTCATGGTATGGAAAAGAAATCAATAGAAGTATTTCCGTGTCGTCTATGCCCGACCCCCTCTAGGAAGGTGACTCAGCGTATTGGTTATCAGAGTCAGTATAGTATTGCTGTTCGTACTACAAAGCAATGCCATAAATCTTTAGTAGAAAGAGGGTTAGAAATGAACTTCTTATGAGACAGGCTTCGACGTGACTCTGCCTATATTCTCCGAGAAATGGCCATATTCTAACCATCGTAACTTCTCCTTTGCTTAGTAGCTTTCATGTTTCACTCTCATATCTCACCATTCTAAACGTAATTCCATTAGTCGGCACACTCTTCATGGCTTGCTCGCATAGCCTTCTTTACTGTTTTCGAGCCGAGTTATATGAAGATGAGGCAAATAGAAGCACACAAAATGAACATGGATGATACATAGCCATGCTTATCTCAACCGCCTTAGCTCTAACTTATTTTCTTGAATGTGATGACCCTATAGGTCGTATATCCTTAGTGTTGCTTACGCAATTACAATCCGTCCTTTCCTCAGCTAACACAATCAATACAGTGTCATACCTATATGTAGCGAGCAGCCAAATCATGGCAACTCAATATTTATAGCCTTATCAGGAAAAGGCGGATTAAGTTTAGCCTCCAATAGAAATCTCTTTATAGCCTAAAGTTTGCCTTACTTAATCCTTTGAATTCCCCCTTAATTAGCTTTTCCCGCTTAAGCTAATACGGGCTCCGGGCTAGTTAACATTCAAGCGGAATCCCATCAGACTCTCATTGTTGGTTGGGATGATCTTAGGAGAAAAAGGAAAGACTAAAACAAATTACTTAGTGAGCCGTACAGGAGGTGCCAAATGCCTCCATTTTGACGACGCTTCAATTGATCTCTTTTAACACATCCCCTTTCATCTTTCGACTTTCATTATTCTTCTTCTGATGTGGACGTGGGTGTCCCGATCTTTCGATGAGAGTGTTAGTGATATGCCCTAGAGGCAACATGGAGATGTTATATGTATCACATGCTATGTTTATAATGTATTGATTGGTTCCTTGAAATAGACATTATCATTATTGATCAATGAGTACGTGACTTATTCATGAGACTCTTAAGGTCGAATGTTGCTATTTCTAAATGATCCCTGATCGTATATCATATGAGGAACAAATATGATTCTAACATCAGCATATGTATTGATTGATGATCATATCTCATGGATCATGGTATGGAGATACCAAATCGATAATATGGACATATGTTAGTGAACATATGTTGGATAGACCCACCATGAGATACTGCAGAGATTTCATGTGTCATCAGTTAGTCTCAAGTAGTGTTTATGTAGAGTCCTTAGACTTGAGATCATCATGGTTCCCAACATACGTAGTAGCTTATTTTGGGACTACTAAACACTACTCCGTAACTGGGTAGTCATAAAAGTAATGTTCGGGTTTGCTATAAAACATGTGGTGGGATATAAATGATCAAGATAGAATTTGCCCCTCCTTATGGGAGAATATCTCTGGACCCCTCGATGTAATGGATTATGGAAGTACATGGCCATGCTACGGTGATTGAGGTGTCAATCATAAGTTTGTAATCCATCACAGGATCGAGAGAGTAATTGAGCTATTAAGAGGATGACACAAGTCTCGCCTTGAGCTCAATCGATATCGTGAGGTAATGTGATTTGTACATGAGGACATTACAGGTTCAGCCGATATGATCTTTACGTATATTTTGGGGTTGATATGCCTTGCTAGAGGCCGCTATTAACAGGGTGACCAGAAAGGCGTTTCCGGGTCATGACAAAATATACGTGAACCTACAGGATCGCACGCTTAACGGGTTGGAACACTTATTCGAATGTGATTCGAATATGGGCTCGATTTGGATAGAGATCCGAGTAGACTCTTACTGGGCCTCGGTCCACGAGGCCCGAGTGAGGAGGTCTATATATAGGGAGGCGAGGGGCCGAGGAGATTCACGTTTTTCTGTTGACCTTGAGCTAAACCCTAGCCGCCACCTCCCGAGCCAAACCCTAGCCACTCACGAGTGCTTGTACAATCGCAATCGGTGTTGCAGCCCCGGACATGTGGATACCGGTGGTGGCGCTGCTCGTTGCGGTGTGATCGGCATCGACGCTGATTAGATCTGCGGAGGTCTCCACTACTACCTCGACGCGCGCGTGGTTGGACCAGCTTCTCCAACCCTTGTTTTGCTAGACTATGCGTCTAGTGGTAACAATCCATGATCCCTCTCTTGCATGATGTCCTGGTGTGTGCGGTAGAAAAGTTTTGTTTTCTGCTATCGTAGCCTGCGCGTACTCCTTCAGTGGTATCAGAGCCATCTTGCGTAGTTTGCGATCTGGATCATCGCATATGTTGATATTCGGGAGTAGTAGATTAGATCTATTACAGTCTAGGTTAGTCAATTCATGTGATGGATCGATGAAGGCACGGATCATAACACTATTAGCGCCCTGGAGATTGTCTCGGATCGGCATAAGGTGGTTATGCCAAATGCTAGTAGGTTATAGATCAATTCATGAATAGGAGTTAGATGAGGCACGGATCATAACACTATTAGCGCCCTGGAGATTGTCTCGGATCGGCATAAGGTGGTTATGCCGAATGCTAGTAGGTTATGGATCTGATAACCCTGGGCCAGTGGAAAACCTAGCGTCTTGGAGATTGTCTCAGATCAGCATAAGGTGGTTATGCCGAATGCTAGTGATAGCCCTAGGCCAGTGAAAAAACTAGAGTCCTAGAGATTGTCTCAGATCGGCATAAGGTGGTTACGCCGAATAGTTTTTCACAGCGATTTCATAGATTGGACCGCCGTGCGAACCCCCTTGTATAGTGTCATAGGTTCACATCGTTAGGTAGAATGCGATTCTACGTCTAACTTGTTTTTGCAGAGAATGATGTAAATTAGTATGGCCCTATAGCTTATTTGGAATGTATGAGATGTATATGATGCATGTAACATTTGTTCATGACCTGCGTGTCATGATTTTTCAGCTTTTGTTAGCTGTCTTAATTGTATTTAACGACCTGCGTGTCGACCTTAGTGCTTGAATCCATCCTTGTAATCTTCAATTGCTAGCTATTATAGGTAGTAGCCTAGACTTGAGGTTACAAGTTTTCAAGCATGATGACCCAAAGCAGAGATGTGGAGGATGAAGATCATCTACACGTACATGGAGATGGGGATCACCATCCTTTTGGGCCATACTAATTCTATCTTACTCTTATGCCATTATATATATGTGATATGTTGCTATGGTAGGATAGAGTCCCTCATGATAAAAATTAGGTGTTTATGCCCTTCCATATGTTGCACCAAAAGATAATGATCACCATATTGTAGGCCTACCAAAGTAGGATGCAGTTGGTTATCATCATTATTTGGGGTAGATGTCGGACATCTACATGCAGAAGCATTTGGTTTACTTAACAAGGTCATCAGAACAGTTTTGGATCTTGGGGCACAGGTTGGGGCCGGGGCATAGTGATGCCACCCAACAAGCAAGAGTCACATAGAGATGTGATTAGCAAGGTGTTGCTTACCCATGTCACTAGTTTTCTAGCCGTGATGCCAAAGCTCACTAGGAATTAGTGAAATGAGGATCTTCACCCACTATGTAACTTAGAGGGAGTTTTATTGCAAAACACATAGTGGGAGTCTTTTGTTAAATAGTTTAATAAAAGATGAATATAAGCATAGTGCTAAACTTTGCATATTCTTATATTGTAGATCATGTCAGCTAACGCAGCATCCAGTTCTTTTAATTTGCAATCTATTCTTGAGAAAGAAAAACTCAATGGAACGAACTTTATGGATTGGTATTGCAACTTGAGAATTGTTCTCAAGCAAGAGTGCAAGGAGTATGTCCTTGAGACACCTTTTCCCGAGAACTTGCCTACAAATGCTTCTGTGGCTGCATGCTTATGAGAAGGATAGAATGATTCCCTTGATATGAGCTGTCTCATGCTTGCCACAATGTCCTCTGAGCTTCAGAAGCAATATGAGAACACAAATGCTTACAATATCATTGTGGGGTTGCGTGGTATGTTTGAGAACCAAGCAAGAGCTGAGAGGTTCAACACTTCAAAGTCCTTGTTTGCGTGCAGGCTTGGTTTTCCCCTTAGCCAAGAGTTGGCTACTGATGTGATTCTCCAGTTGCTCCCTCCGAGTTTTGAGCCATTCATATTGAACTATCACATGAACAACATGGACAAGACCTTGGCTGAGTTGCATGGGATGCTTAAAACTGCTGAGAAAACCATTAAGAAAAGCACCAGTCATGTGATGACGATGCAGAAAGGCAAGGGCAAGCCTAATGTCAAGAAATGCGCAGTCAAGAGAAAGTTAACTCCCGATGAGATCGCGAGCAGATCCAAGGCCAAGCAAGACAAGAAGGGCACTGCTCTTGATGCAGTTTGCTTTTACTGCAAGGAATCAGGACATTGGAAGAGGAACTGCCCAAAGTATTTGGAGGATCTCAAGAAGAAGGGAAGTGAGACTTCCACTTTAGGTATAAATGTTATAGAGATCGATCTTGCTACTTCATCTACTGATTTTTGGGTATTTAATACCGGATCAGTTGCTCACATATGCAAATCATTGTAGGGGCTAACAAAAATTAGAAGTTTGAGAAGGAGTGAAGTGGATCTTCGCGTTGGCAATGGACAAGAGTTGTTGCGGTGGCTATTGGCACCATGCCATTGTCTTTACCTTCAGGATTAGTTTTGGAATTGAATAATTATTATTGTGTTCCATCTCTTTCTAAGAACGTTATTTCTGCTTCATATTTGCAAGCAGAAGGTTATGACTTTAGATCTGTGGATAATGGTTGTTCTCTTTATTTTAAAGATATCTTCTATTGTCATACTCCTATTGTGAATGGGTTATACGTTCTAAGTCTTGAAGGGGCATCGGTCTATAACATTAATACAAAGAGGCAACATCCTAATGATTTGAATCCCACGTTTATTTGGCATTGTCGCTTGGGTCACATAAATGAGAAACGCATGGAGAGGCTCCATAGAGATGGTCTTCTACACTCATTTGATTTTGAATCATTTGAAACATGTGAATCTTGTTTACTTGGCAAGATGACAAGGGCACCTTTTACCGGTCAAGGTGAAAGGGCAAGTGACTTATTGGCACTCATACATACTGATGTATGTGGACCAATGAGCTCAACAGCCAGAGGTGGTTTTTAGTACTTCATAACTTTTACTGATGACTTTAGTAGATATGGGTATGTGTACCTAATGAAACATAAGTCTGAATCCTTAGAAAAGTTTAAGGAATTCCAAAATGAAGTACAAAATCATTTAGGTAAAACAATCAAGTTTCTACGATCTGCTCGTGGAGGCAAGTATTTGAGCCACGAGTTTGGCAATCATCTAAAGGATTGTGGAATTGTTCAACAGTTGACTCCACCAGGAACACCTCAGTGGAATGGGGTATCTGAATGGAGAAATCGCACCTTATTAGATATGGTGCGATCCATGATGAGCCAAAGTGATCTTCCATTGTCCTTTTGGGGATACGCTCTTGAAACAGCCACGTTCACACTAAAAAGAGTTCCATCAAAGTCAGTAGAAAAGACACCATATGAGATGTGGACAGGACAACGTCCTAGCAAGTCTTTCCTTAAGATTTGGGGATGTGAGGCTTATGTAAAACATTTGCAATCTGATAAGCTCACTCCTAAGTCTGACAAATGCTTCTTTGTCTGGTATCCTAAGGAAACAAAAGGATATTACTTCTATAATCAACATGAAGGCAAAGTGTTTGTCGCCCGACATGGTGTCTTCTTAGAGAAAGAGTTTCTCTCAAGAAGGGATAGTGGGAGAACGGTGCAACTCGAAGAAATTCGAGAAACACCTGAAAATGTTTCAGCTCCTACAGAACCACAGTAGGATGAACAAAGTGTTGAAGTACCTGTTGTAGACACACCGGCACCACGTAGGTCAGAGACATCACGTCGTGCACCTGAGAGGTACATGTTCTTGACTACTCAACAAAGGGACATATTATTGTTAGACAACGATGAGCCTACGACCTATGAAGAAGCGTTGGTGGGTCCAAACTCTAAGAAATAGCTTGAAGCCATGAGATCCGAAATTGAATCCATGCATAGTAATCAAGTTTGGAACTTGGTTGATCCACCTGATGGTGTTAAAACCATTGAGTGCAAATGGGTTTTCAAGAAAAAGATAGACATGGATGGAAATGTTCACATCTATAAGGCACGATTGGTGGCCAAAGGTGTGGGAGCCATGGGCCCCGGGTACCTCATTACCAGCACATGGGCCACTCGGATAGAGGATGGGCCAGACCATGTAATTAGAGATAAGATAGCACCCGGCAGGTTGTGCCTTATACAATAAGGAAACATAGCCTTAGTCGGATAGGATTCTATCTCTAAAAAGGAAGTCCCTTGGTCGTGTCCGACTGGGATCCTTACCCATGTACCCCTGTCCCCTAGTATATAAAGGGAGGCAGGGCGCCCCATGAGGGGAGACAAGATCATTGATCGCAAAACCACCTCAGAGGAATAACACCTCAACTGGACGTAGGGTATTACCTCACATCGAGGGCCTGAACCAGTATAATTCTCTTGTGTTCCTCTGCAATCCACCGAATTCCAGGTCGCCGAGAAGCCCCATAGTATTATTGCCGGTGCAAAGCATCGACAGTTGGCGCGCCAGGTAGGGGGCCGGCGAATTCTTCATCAACAGATTCGATGGATCCCATCAACGGAGTCAAGGGCAACAAGCTCTCCAATGGAGACATCATCACCTTCGGGAGTCTTGACTTCGTCGCCGATCAACTCGGCAATCTTTCCTTGGCTGAAGCAGATCCAATCTCGCCAGCCGAGGAGCCAGCCGGCGTTGCGCCAGTCGGCCCCAGGGACGTCGCCATCTCCTTCGACGATCTATTACGACAGTCCCTCACATCACCGGACATCGGGACAACTCTCTCACTCGGCGTCCGACTCGCGCTAGGCCTTGAGCCAGCGCGAGTTAGGCCAAGAGGGGGAGAGATCGTCAATCTCCCGTACGGATTCGGCGACGCTGTGCATCTACAATCCGCGCAGCAGACCCGACCTCCAGCAATTCAGTCTGGACACGGTCATGAACCGTTTCAGATTGGATCTAGGGAGGTCGGAGTCGTCCTAACTCCGATAAACTACTCGGAGTCCGACACTAAGTCAGATGGCGGTTCGAGCACCAACTCGGACTCCACCTTGGCAAGCTTCCTCCTCCCCCGCGAGATCTTCATGGCTTCAGCGCCACCTTCCGAGGTGCGCCGACTGCAAGAGGAGCAGCAAGAGGAAGCGCGCCAACTACAACAACAAGAGGAGGCCAACCGACAAGCTCGCAATGACGGGCTTAGACAGGCTGGGCGAGCCACCCAGCAGCAGATCCTCCAAACCAAAGTCGGCGACCACGACGTCTTCGTCACGCCACAACAGAACGTGGTAGCCGCCGCAACTCTGCTGGATACGCTCCAGCTTGGGCCGGATCATCAGGCCACACCAACTATCGCCAAGATCAAGGCGATGATTACTGCTGCCGCCTGCCAGCATCAAGAACAGTCAGGCAACACTCACATACCGACCCATTGGACGGGCTCTCCAGTGGCGGAGTCATCTGCATCAGCGCGGCGTCGGGCGGCCGGCTCTACCCGGCAGCACGAAGAGTCCCGCCAAACAACGCTTGGCAACACCAACTACGACAACCGGCGGCGTCACCAATACGACCGCCGACCCAATCAAGACCTCCGAATGCGATTACAACGCGATCTTCGCCACACCCTAAGGGCCCAGCGCGAAGAACGCGAAGAAGATGAACGCCGCCGACTGGAGGACGAACACGAGCGCTTCGGTCTCCACTTCGAACGGCTACACCGCCAAAACCGAAGCCCGAGTCCTCACGATAACGAAGACATTCCAGCCTTTAGTCGGGAGTTACAGGACGTCCGCTGGCCAGTCGGCTTTAAGCCTACCGGAATCGAAAAGTACGACGGCAAGACCAACCCAGAGTCCTGGCTCACCGTTTACGTCCTAGCAGTTCAAGCTGCTGGGGGCGACAGCAGAGCCATGGCTAACTACCTCCCAGTCGCATTAGCCGACTCGGCGAGGACATGGCTGACAGGCCTCCCAAGGCGGTCGATCGGTTCCTGGGGACAACTCAGGGAGCGGTTCATCGCTAACTTCCAGGGGACCTACGAGAGACCAGCTTCCGAGCACGACCTTTACCAGCTGCATCAGAAAAAGAACGAGTCTCTGCGTGAATTCATCAAAAGGTTTTTCCGGAAGCGTAATCAAATCCCAAGCATCAAAGACGAGGTCGTCATCGCCGCCTTCCGCAAGGGAGTAAAAGACGCCCCGCTTATCGCGAAGTTCACTCGGAAGCCACCATCCACTGTCCGGACTCTCTTCGACATGGCCAACAAATACGCCGACCCGGCCGAAGCCGTCGCTGAGGCCTTCGACGAGAAGAAGGAGCCCCGACAAAGAGACAACAAGGCGAAAGCCGACAACGAGCCACCCCAGAACAAGCCTGGCAGCCGCAAGCGGAAGTCGGACAACGAGGTGGCCAACATGGAGCGCAGTCGGTCGCGGCCCCAGCGGAACAACGACTATCAGAAAGTCATGAGCGGGCCTTGCCCCTTTCACCCCAAGGGCCGCCACGCGGCCAAGGACTGCCACATGCTCAAGAAGTTCGCCTCCGAGCAAGCTTCATCGTCTGGCGCCGACAAGGACAAGGACAAGCCAGACTCGGGTCCAGCTGATGATTTCCAGGACCCCCAAGCCGAACTCAACCACATCTTCGGGGGGCCACTCGCGTACGAATCCAAGCGCAAGCAGAAGCTATTAGCGCGGGACATTAACACGGTCTCCACAGCCGACACCCCCCAATACCTGCGCTGGTCGGAAACGGCCATCACCTTCAATCGCGCAGATCACCCAGATCGGATTTCCCACCCGGGACGATGTCCACTCGTCCTGGACCCGGTCGTCAGAAATATCAGGCTGAAGAAAACCCTCATCGACGGAGGCAGCGCGCTCAACATCCTGTTCGCCAAGACTTTGGACGAGATGAGAATTCCTCGTTCAGAGCTACGGCCGAGCACCGCGCCCTTCCATGGGATAATCCCCGGCTTGTCATCAACCCCACTCGGGCAGATAACCTTGCCGGTGACCTTCGGCACGCGAGACAACTTCCGTACAGAAAACATCTCCTTCGAGGTCGCCGACTTCGAGACCGCGTATCACGCGATACTCGGACGACCGGCCCTCGCCAAATTCATGGCGATACCGCACTACACGTACATGGTGCTGAAGATGCCCAGGCCAGCAGGAGTCCTCTCCCTCCGCAGCGACGCTAAGCAAGCCTTCACCTGCGACAAGGAGAGCTGCGAGCTGGCTCAAACACAAGAAGCGGCAGTCGGGCGCAACAGCATCCGGCAAGCCACTACATCCGAAGTCGATCAAGATCCAGTTCCAGCAAAAAAAGCAGCGAAGTCGGGAATTTCAGCGGACTCTGACACGAAGAAGATCCCCCTGGACCCTTCCGACCCCTCCAAGACTGCCTTAGTCGGGACCGGACTCGACCCCAAATAGGAAGACGCGCTCGTCACCTTCCTCCAAGCCAACAAAGATATCTTCGCGTGGAAACCGTCCGACATGCCGGGCGTACCAAGGGAGGTTATCGAGCACGCCCTACACGTAAAGCCAGACGCCAAGCCGGTCAAGCAACGGCTGCGGCGCTTCGCTCAAGACCGCAAGGATGCTATCCGGGAGGAAATCACCAAGCTCCTCGCAGCCGGCTTCATCAAGGAAGTCTACCACCCGGACTGGCTGGCCAACCCAGTCCTGGTCCGGAAGAAAAACAGTAAATGGCGCATGTGCGTCGACTACACCGACCTCAACAAAGCGTGCCCCAAGGACCCATTTGGTCTTCCCAGAATAGATCAGGTGGTTGACTCCACGGCGGGGTGCGACCTACTCAGTTTTCTCGACTGTTACTCGGGATATCATCAAATTAGCTTGAGGGAACAAGACTGTTTAAAAACATCCTTCATCACGCCGTTTGGAGCGTATTGCTATATCACAATGCCGTTCGGTCTGAAAAACGCAGGCGCAACCTACCAAAGGCTATTCAGCGGTGTCTGCACACTCAGATCGGGCGCAACGTGGAAGCCTACGTCGACGATGTGGTGATCAAGTCCAAGTCCAGAAAAAACCTCATTGCCGATTTGGAAGAAAACCTTCCAAAACCTTCGAAGATTCAAGATGAAGTTGAAACCCGGACAAGTGCGCCTTCGGGGTGCCGTCTGGGAAGTTACTCGGCTTCATCGTCTCGCGCCGCGGCATCGAGGCTAACCCAGAGAAAGTCAACCCATCAAGAACATGGCGCCCCCGACCAACCTTAAAGACGTCCAGAAGCTGACTGGCTGCATGGCGGCACTCAGTCGGTTTATCTCCGACTGGCGAACGGGGCATGCCTTTTCTTCAAGCTCCTCAAAAAGGCGGACACCTTTCAATGGACCCCGGAAGCCCAGCGAGCCTTCGAAGACTTCAAAGAATTCCTCACATCACCCCCCGTGCTGGCGTCACCCCTGCCCCAGGAACCACTAATGCTTATCTGGCGGCAACAACACAGGTAGTCAGCACGGTGCTGGTAGTGGAGCGATCCGAACAGGGTCATCTTCAGAAAAATACAACGGCCAATCTATTTTGTCAGCGAGGTCCTTTGCCGACTCCAAAACAAGATACCCGCAGGTCCAGAAGCTGCTATACGGCCTACTCATCACAGTCCGAAAGCTGGTGCACTACTTTCAAGCACATCAAGTCACGGTGGTTCACAGCGTTCCACTTAGGGATGTCCTTCATAATCGTGAGGCCACCGGCCGGATCGCTAAATGGGCACTCGAGCTGATGGCGTTTGACATCACCTTTCAGCCACGGACAGCTATCAAATCTCAAGCTCTAGCCGACTTCGTGGCCGAGTGGACAGAAGTTCAACTCCCAACACCAACAACAAAGCTAGAGTACTGGACAATGTACTTCGATGGTTCCCTACGGATCGGCGGTGCCGGGGCTGGAGTCATACTGACATCCCCCACTGGCGAAAAGTTGAAGTACGTACTACAAATCCACTTCCCGGCTTCCCACAACGTCGCCGAGTACGAGGCTCTTGTTCACGGGCTCCGCATCGCCATATCACTCGGCATACGTCGACTGGTTGTGCGCGGAGACTCCCAACTCGTGGTCAACCAAGTCATGAAAGACTGGACCTGTCTCGACGACACAATGGCGGCATACTGTTCAGGAGGTCCGCAAGTTGGAAAATAAGTTCGACGGGCTGGAAATCACACACGTCCTGCGTCAATACAACGACGCGGCAGATGAGCTGGCAAACATGGGATCCAAGCGAGAAGCGGTTCCGACTGGAATCTTTGTCAAGCAACTTATGGAGCCATCAGTCAAGAAGAAACCGGCACAAGAGCAGTCGGGAAGCAAGCCTACCCCGACCACCGATGAAGTGCTGCACATATGTCAAGACTGGAGGGGTCCTGTTCTCAAATTCCTCCTGGACGATGAACTCCCAGAAGATCGCAGCCAAGCCGAGCAGATCAAGAGTCGAAGCAAAAGCTTCCTGCTAGTCGGAGAAGACCTGTACCGAAGGAGCGCATCCGGTGTCCTCATGCGCTGTGTCACCACCGAGGAAGGCAAGCAGATCCTGCATGCAATCCACTCGGCATATGTGCAACCACGCTGCATCCAGGACGTTAGTCGGAAAGCTTACCGGTAGGGATTCTTCTGGCCCACCGCAGTCACAGACGCCAAAGACATCGTTCGCAAGTGCGAGGCTTGCCAGTTCTTCGCAAGACAGACAAATCTCCCCGCCCAGGAACTCCAGACTATCCCTATCTCCTGGCCATCGCAGTATGGGGCTCGACAATGTCGGGCCATTCAAGAAAGCGCCAGGAGGTTTCACGCATCTGTTCGTCGCAGTAGATAAATTCACCAAGTGGATTGAGGCTAAACCCGTGCAACAATCACAGCGGCACGAGCAAAGGACTTCATCCTGAGTATACTTATTACCGGTTTGGGGTCCCCAACCGCATCATAACCGACAACGGCACTCAGTTCGCGGCGGGCCTATTCCAAGATTTCTGCGACGACTTCGGCCAATCAGATCTGCTATGCATCTGGTGCACACCCGCGGAGCAACGGGCAGGTTGAGCGAGCCAATGGCATGGTCTTACAAGGCCATCAAGGCCAGGATATTCGACCGACTACAACCATATGCGGGTCGTGAGGTACAACGAACTCCCATCCGTTCTCTGGTCTCTTAGAACCACAGTTAGTCGGTCAACAGGCAATCCCCTTTCTCCTGGTCTACGTACCGAGCCATGCTACCGACAAGAACAGTTCGGCTCTCCGCCGAGTCCGGGCTACTCCGAAGACGACTCCAACAACACCGACTGATTGAAATTAGATCAGCTGCGAAGAGAAGAGCCGCCGCAACAATCCATCGGCAAGATCAATCAAAGGCCTGCGTCGCTACACTAATCGAATGTCCGGTGCCGCCGGCCTTTTTGTCGGGGATCTCGTTCTAAGGAAGATACAAACCACCTCCAAGGACAGGCACAAAACGTCCCCCACCTGAGGAAGGGCCTTCAGTATAGCCGAGGTCACGCGGGCCCAAGCGCTACGACTGAAGACCAAGACGGCGTCCTCATCACCAACTCATGGAACATAACAGCTATTGTCCTTTATACCTGAGTTTTACATTTTCCATTTACAGATTTTCCGAACTCACTACGCTGCTTTTTCACCGATAGTGAGTCGGGGCTGATGTATATATGTTGTTCATGCAATAAACATACGAGCTTATTTCGACCCCGGTTATGAAGGCTTGCCACGGCTGATGCATTCGCACCGAGTTATAGCATCTTGGGTTAAACTCGGTGCATGCTACACGTGGGTAAAGACTAATGACAAACCGAAGTGATAGCTTGCGGCCACGACCGTATATTACACATTGACCATGATATTAAAAACTATAATATGAACCACTACAAAATGTATTGCCTTTACAGACCCAGGTCTCGCGTAATCGCTTCAGCAGTCGGCTTCGCCTGGTCGATCACCATCACGCTTCCTCGTGGCGTCGTCTCCCGGAAAATCCCCCTCCCCCGATGGGCACCTCAATGTCCGCCCTCGGGTGATGGACTTGGTCATGCTAGTGTCTGCCACCCGGCGGCAACCCCTCGTCTGATACACTTTCAGGCCAACCGGCGCGTCCTCAGACGCCCCATTATCTGAGAATTCTGCTACAGCTGTCGCCTCTGGCGGGGATCTACAAGGTCAAGGATCCCTTTCACGACCCGACGAAGGGCCTCCCGTGACTCCCTGAACCTTATTCCTCCGTTAAACGGTCGGCTGGACGTTGGCTCTCATGCCTGCCAGATCGGCCGCAAGTAAGCTGTCAGATTCGGCTACCACAGTGACTCCATGTACTTAGCGCGCATCCACAGTCGGGTTGATGATACTTCGTAGTCGCTCCCACCCGCACGGTCTTCTCCAGTTCTCCTTCTCTTACCTGACTTGACGACGCCCTCCCAACCGGACTCTCCCGGTCAAGCCGGTGTGCCTTTCAGCGGCCCTATGACCCTTTCAAGCTCAGGCCTGCTTCTCGGCCTCTTTCAGCGGCCGACTCCCTCTGCCGTCAGTCGTTAGCTTGTTCGATTCTTGCACACATTAGCCAAGGAGCTCAGTCCTGCATCATGACACCACCACAGTCGCGACGACATAGCTGGATGAATACACCAACCGTCCAGTCGAAATATGCTCGCGGCATTTATCTCTGTATCTTCTCGGCTAGCATGTCTCGCCCTGAGTATCAGCGCCGCTCTTCAGCCGCCTCCCTCCTCGTTGACGCGCTCCATTCGCCTTCCAATCCGGTGTCTGCAATTGTGCAGGTGGCATCTCACCAGCATCTCCGGCATCGCCTCGTGCTTACAGCTTCTCTCGGATAAGAACAAACGGAGACAGTCAACTCAATACAAGAAGATTGCTGAGTCACTACAAGAATCAGATACGCCCCCTGGGTCCCGTGATGCAGAGCACGAGCCGCCTCACGCTCTCTCTGCGAGATTCATCGAGCCTGAAGCTTTTCTAGTGCCCTTCGCGTTGCTCACCAGTGAACGAGGTCGGGGGGGCATCAACACTGGAGCTTCATCCGACAAATGTGATCTTCCGCGCGCGGCCAAACGTCGCCGTGCCCGACGATGCGACGACGATACCTATGCGACGGTCCTCCTCCACCGCCTTCCCCGACACATCGACCGCCCGAGTTCTGTCCCCCGCTTCGGACGTCCGGCCTCGGCGGCCTCCGTTTCAACAGCGCCTCTGTCGGAAGTGACGTTAGTGCCCTGTAGTCGAGCCACCTCTTCTCAACCCCGGCTGACCGGGCCCGGCTCGGCAGCGTGTTCGCTGACCCGCGTGGCTCGGCTGGCACTCATCAATGGACAGCAATGGTCAACTTTTTGAGGCGATATAGTCCGCTTCCTGCACAAACAAGCAGACTCAGGACTGTATTTTACCTACAACGACTACAGAAGCGCCGGGGGGGGTAGCCACTACTGGAAACTTCACTTCCTGCCAGCCTGCCCCCCCGCGACCGCTAGCATCGTACTTCGCCCCGCGTCGCTCAGCCATGCAAAGGGCTTATCGCTGATCGGCCCTCGACCTCTGTATGTTGGTTCGTTCCTTCCGCCCCTCGGGCTCTGTTCTGTTGGCCCCTTGCCGCGCTGCTGAGTATAACAACGTCGAGAGCCCAAGACCTGCAGATCTCAGCCTGGCTCGAACCGCGTGTTTGCAGCAGGGTCCTTCTATCTTTCAACTGCCACTCACGGCGCCCTGACATGCCCCCCTCCCCCAATAAAGAATCGGCCTTTTTCCCCGCTCTCTTGGATCAGGGTTGGTCAGCTAGACTCCTCGGCACTCTCTTCGACGCGACCGCCGACAAGGACCGAGTCTTCATCAAATTCCTCATCCACTTAAAGCAAGTGACAGAACCATACGTCAGTGAACATCCACCTCACAGTTCACCACAGCAAGAAGGTAGAAGGTACTTCTCCCGCCGAGAAAGCTATAGGCAGCAAACTCCGCGCGTTTCATCTTCGTGCAACCGACCCCTTCGGCAGAGTAGCAAAAAAGTTCTCACTACCCCCTTGTCCGCCATCTTGCTGCTCACTCTTCAGGATCGTGTTACCTTTGAAGCCGCAAGCGCTTCTCACATTCAGCGGCTGACGCGCCTCGTCAGAAAACGACTAGCACCAAGGCCCTTCAATCCCACTTCTCTGATCATCTATCTTCATATCAATATGTGTTGCTTGACCCATTCTCAAAGTGCCGAGACCAAGTGCAAATACCGCGCGCCCATACCAGTTAAACGGAGCGCAAAGGACGCAGCTCGCCGCAATAAAACCACTCCGTTGTCCAGCCTTTAGCCGAGATTCAGCCAAATCGATATATGTTACTCCCCGCTCCCAATCTGAAGATCCACCCCCTCCAATCACACACTATATTACTCTTGGAGGCTGGCTATGACATGGCACAGTGTCAGAAGGGATACAATGGCTCAAACCCAAAAGCACTTCGCAAAGATAACGAAATATGACATTTGAAGATTGATTGGATTTAAATGCACCAAACTCCAGCCCGTAGAAATCTAAGGACGCGCAGGAAGAACTAAGACGACGGAACACAGCCACCGATCAAAGAAAAGGCGACAACACCTTCTCCAGGCCAAGGGTTGGAGCGGCTCGACTCATCCCTCGCCGACGCCAACTGATCATCTTACATTGGACTGGCAACTGCAGCTCGCTCTCCAGCCGTTCAGCCTTCACCGAGCCCAATCCCGACCACCACTCCCGCGACACCCACAATATTGTCCCTTTCCGCATGATTGAAGGCTGGATAGATTTGGGGGAAACAAATCGCGGCTTGGAAAACGACGAGATTAAATCCCCCGTCGGTGGGACGTCTAACCCTAGCGCGGACCGAAAAGTACAGCGCAAGTGGAAGACGAAAGAGAATGCTGCTTTGGGAAGCGAGAATCTTTTTCTCCTCCCCATCTTTTTTACCTGTACCATTAGGATGGCCTACAGCCTACACAGTCGAATTGGAGCCTTAAATCTGATTCCTACCAGCAGCACTCCATGTGGCCGCCCGTAGCTGATGAAATAAGCGCTCGTCTACTCACAGAACCGAGAGGTAAACAATATGCTTCATGAAAACTTACCTGTAACATATATGTTTGATTATCTCCTTTATCCACCAAGGTCTCGGAGACTATATCCTTACCAGGCATCACAAGCTGTCTCATAAAATCGGGTGCAAGTATCTTTCTCCGGAAAACCTGCCACCGTAGATGGGTTATTTTCATATTAAATTACCTCGCCTACCATGCGTGGCCATCATGCCATGCAGCCTTCATTATCCAGCCACATGACGCTGACGAGTCTAACTTCGAGTAGTGCACTACCGGGGAGAACATATAATTATTTTCCCGCTACAGATGCGAAGATCTAGCTTTAAGATACCCAGCTCGAAAAGACTATAAACTCAATATTCGACTGGACCATGAATCGAGGTCCTATATACGATAATCTCCTAACTCGCAAGACTATAAACCATCTATTCCGCGTTACATATACCAAGATTCTCCATATCATAGTATCTACTCGGAAAGACTTCCAGGTTAAAGATCTTTACTTAGTTTAATGTCTTCACAATAAGACACCAAACGGTCTACACTAATAGTTCGCCCGACGGCGCACACTTATTCATATATCTACTTGAGACCCTTATCCTCGCCCACTGACAGAGCAGAACCAGGAAACTTACTGCGACAAAGAACCGGACATCACACCGTAACCTTCACTTATGAGCACATGAGCACCTCGCATCATCTGTGCTCAACTTTAAGTCTCTCAGGCGACTGTGGATCCAGGGCCCCGGCTACCTCATTACCAGCACATGACCACCGATAAGAAGCCAGCCAATTAATTAAGAGATAAGATAGCACCCGACAGGACTCTGCCTTTCTACAATAAGGAAACATTAGTCCTTAGTTCGAAGATTCTATCTTAAAAAGGAACCCTTGTCCCCGAACTGATCCCTTACCATGTACCCCTTCCCTTTTATATAAAGGAGTCAGCTCCCCCTGAGGCGAGACAAGTCACTTACGCCAAAAACCACTAGAGCATACACCTTCAACTGACGTAGTATTACCTCCATCCGAGCCGAAAACCAGTATCATCTCTTGTGTTCCCTCTAGCATCCACCCGAAATTCCAGGTCTGCCGAGAAGCCCCAAGTTATATCCCCGTGCCAAAGCATCGACAAAGTCAAACAAATTCAACGTGTTGATATGACTAACTTTTCGCCCCGTCCATGCTAAAGTCTATATCGATCATCTTCTACTATGCTGAATTTGACTATGAAAATATGGCAAATTAGATTCCAAAACAGCATTTCCTCATGAACTCTGAGCATGAGATTGACAACAACCCGGTTTTGTCGACATCCACAATTAGCACAAATATATGAAGCTGCCAAGATCCAATTTATGATTTAAGCCAGGCGTCTTCGGCAGTTCGAATAATCGTTGATGAATGAATGATATGAAGTGCAATCACCATGCTACGGTGATTGAGTCACATTACAATTTAATCCATCACAGATGGCGAGAGAGTGATTGAGCTATTAATGAGGACACAGGGTCTCGCCTAGCTCATCAAACGATGAGTGCAAAGGATTTGTCACATGGAGACAACAGGTACCAATAGATCTTTTACTTATTTTTGGTTTTATAAAATGGGGGGGCCTTTGCTAATCTGCTATACGATGACCAAAAACGCGTTCCGGTCACGACAAAATATACGTAACCTACAGGTCGCACCGGCGGCTTAACCCAGTATTGAACTACTATTTGAATGTGATCGAATAGGGCTCTTCGGCTAGAGACTCCGCGTGGACTCTTCTGGCCTCGAGTCCATCCGCCCGGATGAGAGCTATTATATCGATCAGAGCCAAAGAGATTCACGTTTTTCTATTACCCTCGAGCTAAACCTACACCAGTCGCGAGCCAAACCCAGCCGCTGAGCGATGCTTACACTCGCAATATGCTTCCAGCCACCGGAGGCGATTAACCGGTGGAGCACCTCTCGTCGGTTGTTATTCGCATCGACAAGCGATAGTATCCGTGCCGAGGTCGACTTAATTCCACTACTACCTCAACCGCGCTTGGTTGACCCATCAATCTCAACCCTTCTTCCGCCTTGCATACTGCGCGTTCTATGTTACCGGACCATGATCTCTCCTGGTCCGCCTTCGATGTTCCTGTGTGTGCGCCGGTAAAATGGTTGTTCTCTTCGGTAACCATCGCTTAGCCTTCACAGATGTAGTCTATGTGATGTATCTATTACGACTCCAACGGTAGCGTGTTCAGCCTCTATCAATCGTTCACCAACTCTAGCTTGTTCTGCGAATGCTGAGGAGTATTGCGACTATCATGCCCAACCACGGAGGTAATTTTCTTATAAGCCAACTCAAGGAGACAGAGCGAGAAATAGAGAACAAGCAACTCCAATTGTACAATAAAGATGACGTTTAACTCAAGGAGAGTACAAATGCTTTGTTGATCCAGAAGCCTAGCAAACTGCATTCTAATCCTCACGGCATTACACGGTAAAGTACGCACGCTTATATGTTAATCTAACAAACCGCCAATCATTTATGCAGCTCGAAGGTAATTAATTGATCAAAGGATAGCCACCGGTTTGGCTTCTTCTCCAACCCGTAGGACGCGGTCCCTATGAGACCAACTTCAGATACATGGCTTCGCCCAAACGTGACATAGCACCTTAACAAGAAACCGCTCATTCATTACAATAATGATTAGTGGACGATTCCGAGAATATAGTATGAATTCTGGCATCTTGTAAAGTAAATCTTGACAACCTTTCTATACTAAACTCCAAATTGGAGTCGTCTGAAGGATCTGGCAAGCCGTCACACAGTTCAGTGACGGTAGTGCGCTCCACCTGACTCGAATGCCGCTTCCTTGTTTGATCTCCCGCCTTTCCTTAATTACCTGTCTACATGGTAGTATGGACGTAATCAGATCTGTCATCCCATCATCGCAGACCCCACTCATTTAGTGCTCCCCGACTACAAGCCTCATTTTCTCGAGCACTTCAAAAGTCCATGCAAGCATCTACATATAGGCGCCACGATTGGTGTAGCGGCAGGAAGTCGGTTAATCAATCGATATGCTCAATCCGAGTGCCATCGTCGACAGCGCCTGGCGAATACCTCTTTCTGAAAAACACCCTGCCTACTCCTGCCAAAGTTAGTACCCCAGGAGGCAAACAAAGTATCCCTCAAATCAAAATCTCAAAGCAGAGAGCGGAACTGTAATCAAAATGACAATATCACATTTTTACTAGCGACGCAAACAACACCTTTCAATTTTAATCACATTTCTTTCTGTTCTGATTTAATATTTCTTCTTATGTTGCTCAAGTTCCTCTTGCTACAATCTGTTTTTCACTTTAACATCCTCCTGATTTTTGCTCATTATTACGTTCTACCACATCTCACCTTCAAGATTTCGATCAGAACAGTAGTGCGATTGTACACCGCAATATGATTACTAGGCTACTCGGCAAGCGGGAAAGACTTGTGGATGCAAAGCAAACAAGAAGATTTTCTAATCACTCAGGGCCCTTCATATAGGTAATACCCTAACGTCCACTGTGGTGTATCCTTTTCAGATTCGATGTCAACCAATATCTTCTACCCCGAGCCCCTCCTCCCGGTATAACGGAACAAGGTAACAAGGAGGATCCCACAACTATCTGCCAAGATCTGCCTGGCTGAGAATACCGAGTCACCTAATAGACTGTCATACTTACGCTTATCTTACAAGCGCCCAAGTCTGCTGGGAGCACGATATCCTCGAATTGTACAAGTCTTCTTCTCATCCTCTTGATCCGAAGTGCCGCAAATACTTTGGTGAATACCCGCCCATGAGCCCCCACAGCCCTCTGACCCTTATAGTTGGAGTCACAGCTGATCGAAGTGCTCATCCTCCACTGCTAATTGCCCGATGCGCATTGGCTCCGCTACTCTTTTCTGATTCTCTTCTTCCTACTCTATGCTTCATAGTCACATGATTGAGCTATGATCCCACGCTTCATTGCAGTTACTCCATCCTTTTATTTGTGTCCGGCGCCATGTACCAAAGCGATACACGGCGTGGTTTTTGAGGATGCGAAAAGTTAATGCAAGTCTCTCTCTTTT
>RYFJ01000459.1:0-129616 GCA_003991445.1 Oryza meyeriana var. granulata | reverse complement strand
TTGTGTGGATCTAGGAGATAGGAAATAAACGAGCAGAAAAGTCTAAGATGGTAGTGCAAAAGTATAGTCTTTAGTTACCACGCACTGGAATGGGCTATATCTTGTCTTAAAACCAGAATAATATATTATGAATTTTCAAAGGTAAATTTAAGAGAGCGGTTGCACATTATAGTTGAGGAGAAAATTGTTTGCACAATGTGCTTTGCCAAAATATTATGACT
Organism: Oryza meyeriana var. granulata; assembly: GCA_003991445.1. Classification (NCBI taxonomy): domain Eukaryota; kingdom Viridiplantae; phylum Streptophyta; class Magnoliopsida; order Poales; family Poaceae; genus Oryza; species Oryza meyeriana. The sequence goes on along the minus strand of RYFJ01000459.1, from coordinate 129,395 downwards.
TTTCATTTTTTTTATGCAATATCATGTTAAGAGTGCGTATTCTCTCTTATCCTTTTGCACAGAAAAGTGTGTACCTAAATTTTGTTTCCTCGAAAAAGACTGTACGGGGCCCACAAGTCATTGTGGAATTCTGGACCTACGAACATCTCTTTTCAGTTCCTTCACCCTCACTGTCCAGAATTTCATTAATTTTGTAAACAACCAGATTACTGCATCTCAAATTGTCTGTTTTGTCATTGGGCGTGTATATATATGTTTTTCAACCAGAATTTCTGTTTGAAATTGAAAATGATAGAAAGCAATTCGAACAAATGACCTGATCAGTTTTTGAAGTTACAATCAAACGACAGAATGCTGAAAGGTTGGAGGTCTCCTAACTTTAGTTGCCTGTTCAAACGAATAGGCTATCTCAATAAGCTTTGGCTCAGATCCTTTCAACCCTCCAAAGCAAATGGCGAAAGGAACACCGTTTGATGCATACCCAGCTGGAACAGTGATTGCTGGATAGCCGCCGATGGCAAGCAGGCTGTGAGCAGATGCACCCGGTGCGACAATTGCATCCAGTTTATTGACTCGCATTATTTTCTCTAGGCCTCTTTCACAAAGTTCGTTCAGTTTGGCAATGGCCTTCTTCTCAGTTGGACCAATGCCATTTGTTACTTCAGATTGCAGAAGGTAACTCTGACCAAATTCAGGCATCCTTTCCTGAACAAGATATAGCAAGAGATTATCATTCATGTTTAGACAAAATTAGCAAGCAAATGAGATTCACATGAATTTCTGTGATCTTTACCTCGACAGGGTGCTTATTGTTGAAATCAATTATTTCCGATAATGATCTAACAGGTGAAGTGGCCAGTTCAGACAAGTATGAGTTGAGGGACAGCTTGAATTCTGCTAGCATTAGAGCACGTTCACCGCTTTGTACTGCATCATTAATGATGTTCATGCTTGGTATCTCGAGATTGTCCACCAAGATGCCACCCATCTTACTTTCAGTTTTATAACATCATCCAAGAATCAGGACTCAGGAGTAAGGAAAAGATAATATATTTTCAGTAAAAGAGCAAGAAAGGAAGGGATAAAAAGGTATCTATTCAGTGGTTCATTCTGACAATAATTCCACATTCAGATGTCTCATTCATTATTTCATTTTAAAACTAGAACATAAACAAGAATTTAATGTTCGCATTGTCAACTAAAACATTTTAGGATGGTATCACCTACAGTATATTCAGATCCTAATACATAATTATGAGAAATTAATTAGTTGCCATGTTCTGTGTATAGCCTAGGGAAAGGATAGTACAGAAAGAGAATCATGACACAGACATAAATTATAAATAGTTAAAATTGCCTACATGGGTCACTTGGGATGGCTTTTAGTTAGCATTTTTTACAATTCTGCCATCTAGAAACCATATGTCCATATATATAAGAAGGGTTGAAACCTTTCGTGGATTTTGTGAATATACTTTTTACTTAAGCCAAGATCTGATATTTTCTTGAAAAATATCATTAGGTACATAGAAAATGCAAATTTTTCTCCTTTGATTTAACATTTTCTCAAGATAATTATAATACATAGAGACTATATATGTTTTTCATCAAGAAGAAAGGAACTCAAAATTCCAAGATAAGGAGGAACCGGATCTACTAACTAGATAGAATAAAGGATAGTAATTCCTGAGTTGTTCAAGATAAAAATCAACACTATGTACTGATAATTGATAAAGGATAGTAATGTATGATATGTTGGTAAACTACCTTATAGTGTTGAAATGGTCATCGAAGACCTTTTGTTGGATAGAGCCCGAGGGAAACCGAAAGAAATCTTTCCTGAGGATTCCCAACCTCTTGCCTCTTAGCCCATCTATGTTCAAGAATTGCCTGTAACCACCTTCTGGGATATATTGTGACGCCAGACGAGTTGCCTCTGCATCTCTCGGGTCATATCCAACAATTGCTTCCAAAACATGCACAGCATCTGAAACTGTCCTACAGATTGGCCTATATGAAGTGGGCTACATCAATAACGCGTGCAATATTAAAATCAGACTAGTAAAAAGAATCCCATAGAAATGACCAGAAAATATAGGTGGTGATTAGAATAATGAGCAAGAAGTCACATATTTCTGAGATTTTATTCAGCTAATCAGGTGCCACTGTAATACACTATATGGTAGTGCATATATCGGTGCATTTAGTAGCATGAAATTTTTATCTTCCGAAATTCTTCTGTGCTTTATCTTTGTAAGTAAAAAAAATGCTACTATGTTTTGACTTTTGAGCTGTAATTTTTTTCTGAAAGAAATTACGGTCAGGCTTTGCTCAACAGTTAATTTCGTAACTGAGAGTTTTAAGCTGTATTTAAGCACTGTGATTGAAGTTTTCAGCTGTATTTAAGCACAAAAGTGATGTCTATTTAACAAATCAAAGGCCATTTTCCCACGAACAGCTAGGTGCCTACGTGTATTGTGGAAAATGACATGCCAATATAAATTCATCGCAAAAAAGAAACACCTTAATATGAATTCAGCAGCAATACAAGAACACACTGCAATGTCACAAGATTGAATCAAATTCAGGCACTATTATCACCCTTTTTCAGCAATGCATCAGAAGTCAGAACCCAATAGAATAGAATATTCAGTCAGTACAAAGTCTCACCCAACCGTGTCCATCCTCGGCGAGATGATGACGACGCCGGCGCGGCTGGTGAGCCCCACCGTCGGCTTAATCCCGACGACCGAATTGTAGCTGGAAGGGCACATGATGGACCCGTCCGTCTCCGTCCCAATCGTCACCGCCACCATGTTCGCCGCCGCCGCAATCACCGAGCCGCTGCTCGACGAGCACGGTGTCGCCGACGGCACATAGGGATTCTACATCAGCAACCCAATTGATTGCATACAGATTCGGTCAATTGAGTTGCAATTCGCCATTGGTCGGTGCTGCAAGAAAGCAATTTGATATAGATAAAGAAGCAAACAGGAGGTGGGGAGGAGGAAGCGACCTTGCCCTGGCCGGCGCGGGGGCTCCAGCCGGCGGGGATGCCGGGGGCGCGGAAGTTGCACCACTCACTGAGGCTGGCCGTGCCAAGAACCACTGCGCCGGCGCGCCGGAGCCGCTCAACCACTCCCGCGTCGCCTGCGGGGCGCGACCCGACCAGCGCGAGCGACCCGACCGTCGCGTTCAGCGCCCCGCCGCCGCCGGCCGCGGCGATGTTGTCCTTCACGAGGACGGGAATGCCATTCGGCTGCGGTAGCGCGTCTCCTGCGGACGCAAGGCGGCGGACGGCGTCGGCGCGGTCGGCCGCAGCCAGCGCGCCGTCCGAGTCGAGCTCGACGACGGCGTGGAGGGCCGGGTCGAGCGCCGCTATGCGGTGCAGGTAGAGCTCGACGAGGCCGCGCGAGGTGAGATCCCCGTCAGCGAAGGCGCCGCGGATGGAGTCCACGGTGGCCTCCTCGAGCTCGAACGCGACAGCAGCAGCGGCGGCGGCGGCGACGAGGAGGAGGAGGAGGCAGCGCGCTGCGGAGAGTAGCATCGTTGCAGCTGGGCTTGTGTGCGTAAGCGTAAAGGTGGCGTCTTGGAACAAGTCAACGGAGGAGTGCAGTATGATGGAGACATGGAGTATGGGGGAGCAGAAGGCGTGGTCAGCAATCCCAACAAATAAAAATATAATCGTTAGTTAATCTGGATCTAAAACCTCTCTAATATTCCATCCTCCACTGATTCTTATATGGTATATTTCATAGCTAATTGAAAATATATTTATAAAACTCTTGGTCAAAATTTTCCATTAAAGTTTTTAAAATCATAATACACCTTATATAAAATCAACATAGGTGGTTATCATGTTCGCTTACTGTGAGGGAGGATCTCTAATGTAGCATAGGCAGTCAATCCAAATCGTGATGTACATCAGTTAAGAGTCTAATCGAGTTGAGTCACAAATGCAACGGCACACCGGCGTGAAAGAGCAGTTCAGTTTTACACAGCTAGCTAAATCAAGAAGTCACAGGTTCACAGCTGCAAGGGTTACTAAACAGATAATGAGCACCAAACCAACGGGTTCAAAAGTGTGCCAGATACCAATTGCCAAATCGCAGACATCACATAGATGACAAACAGATGTCCACATGGCGCCTGTAGCTCCTGCAGATGGTGTTAGTCCACCTACTTGGTCATAGCCACAGGTTACCACACCAAACAATAGGTGTGCCACAGTTAGACAGGTGCTTATTTGCTTACTATTGACTGTGGCAAGCCACACTTACTAACCTACTTATCCACATTTCATGTGCTCAATTTTGAGCCAAACTTTTCGCCACACTTGTGGCCAACTAATTCATTCACCACACACTCTACGGCTTGCTACACCTTTGACAAATTAAGTTAAGACAGTTAGCCACCAGCCAAACAGACCCTAAACATCAAGACTCACAACAGCTATCAGGTAACATTCTGTCGGAATCCATGATGAAAGAGTAGATCATCTTTCATCTGAGGTTTAATCATCTTGTACATTCGCAGAACTCAAAGATCCGCCATATCCTCTAACGAGCTACCATCTGTGAGTGAAAAAGATAACAAAACAACCGGTCAGTGAAATATGCCCAAATGTCCAAAACTGCAACATAAACCATTTAAATAACTTGCAATAGAGGTCATGCATGCTTCGATTTGTCACTTGATTAAATACATGTTAATGTAAAGTTAAATTGTTCGGCATTATAGAACAAGGAAAGAAAGAAGACTAAACAAAAGTGTACTAGTGGTTAAATGTAAACATACACTCTTATCAACCAAAAAATGTTGCTATAAAACTACCATTCCTATTCCCTGCAAGGCAATGAATAATCAGACAAATACACAGTACAGATTTACCACCCAACACCATCTCAAGAACTAGGAATACAATTTAAGAAATCCAGGAAACTACTGGAATAAAATTTAAGAGAACTTGCAATTTAGAACTGCCAGATATGTAAATGCCATATATGATTTCCTAGTTCTCAGTTATAGATTATCATTAATAACATGACAAACAAGAAGGCAAGAACTCCATGCTCTTGTCTGTTTTCTTCATTATGATTAAAATGATCAGTACACAACATAGGCATAATTGCTTTCAAGATAATAAAACATTGGAGTTACTGAATTTAAAACAAGGAAGGGCTTCTGTAAACCACCAACTAAATAAAGCTCATAATTAAACAGCGCTACAGATGCAGGGGATCTTTTGCACAAATTCTGTCCATAATTTAGGGTTGTTCATCGCCAGTTTCAACCGAACCAGTAAAACCTGGCTATATTCATTATTTGGTGAAATGCGCAGACAGCAAGCTAATCACAAAACCAAGTTTGCTTTGGCTGGTTCTATATAAGTTTCTCTAACCTGTTCATGAACAGCACAACAATACTTCATAAAATGGAGTTTGCTTGGAAACATAAGCTGAGTATTTGTGCTTATTAATGATACTTAGATAAGGTTACTAATGCATGGCCTTTGATTCTGTGCGTAAATAAATAAGAATCACATTATACCAAAATTAAAAGGACAATAAAAAAAACAGACCTAAGGTCTTAAAAACTGCCAATTCCTACACGAATATAAACATGTTTCCTTGATATTAGTCACTGGACTGTTCCTTATCTGGTCTAAAAGAAAGAAATAGCTACTTATTTCTAATGGGACTCCAATGAAAAGTAATTTGGTAGTATGTACTTCGTCCAAGTAAAGTTGCCATAGTCTATTGTTATTCTCATATGAAGTACTCTTTTTTTTTTTTGAAACAGAATGTTTGTATGAAAGTCAACAGCGAGCTAGGCAATTAAGAAGGGAAAAGCTATCTGTAAGCCTTGAAATGTTCTAATTTAAGGCAATTAGCAGTTGGCACTTGCACTCATGAATCATGCAATCCAGTGTGCTTTCACTCATTGTTTGAATGTTACATATCTCATAAGACGTTTGAATATTTCAAAACAGCTAACAGGACACTGTGTTACAGTTAACATAAAACATTTGTTTGTAAGTAATTGTAGGAGTCTACAACATTCTTGTAAGAACAAATATGCCAACCTTTCTTTTATTAATATGTAGATTAGCATTCGTAGAAATGGAAGAACTAAGTCGGTAGCTATTTCACCAGAAAGAGAGAGAACCACAATGTCCAATCATAATGGCAAAATTACATAGGTTAGTCTATAACATTAGAAGATGCTTTGCAGACTGAATATGTTAGCACCTAAAGGATGAATCATGTGTAAACATAAAGATAACCTATTACTGAAAATAACATGGTCATGCCAGAGACAATATAAGACCTGCAGTTCAGAAGCTTGAGTAGGGGTAATAGTTGTCCATGGCGATTTCTCCAAAGACCTTCCTAAACTGCATCGACTTGAGGTGGACCATAAAGAGGCCAACACGCGTCCAAATTAGTATTGAGTTATTCTCCTCAGCAACACCCACAATCAGTTTACGCCCCTCCGATTCTAGGGGAAGAAAGTCCAGTTGGACAGTTCTACTCATCACCCATGTGGCGTCACTGCCGTCTCCTATCTCCCTCTCCCATAATTGCATGCTAGATTCAACAATAACTGCAAGACCAAGCCGATTATCACCTGCCGGTATGATATGACACCGACACCGGTGGTGAAAATCCTCCTCATAATTTGCAGCCAGAGGTAGATCAGTGAAGTCTAGCCTCTGCTTCTCCAAATCAAACATAAGGACCTTATAGCCATCAAGAAACCAGTGAACGGCACTGCCGGCAAGGACGCTCGGCCCCATCACCCAGACCTCCCACGGGAGAGACAGTGTCGAGACGCAATCACCCCAAACGCCGGCCTCCGACGAGTAAACGACGGCGAACACACTCGTGAAGGTGCCTCTATCGGCGAATACAGCGACCAGGCAGAACAAACGGCGATCGCCGGCAGCAGGAACCACAGTCGCGCAGAGGAACTTGCCGTCCACCGCGGGGAAGGGCACGCGGCGGCGGTCGCCGGAGATGGGGTCAACCACCACGAACTCCTTGCGCTTCCTCTTCCTCACCCCGCGAACAACGGTCCTGAAGAGGGCGAGCCCTTGGCAGCAGTTGATAATCTCCCACCTCAACCCACCTCCCTGACGGGGAGGAAGCGGTCGGTGGGGACGCCGCACGGCTGCTGCTGGGTAGATCGGAAGCCGGCATTGAAGCAGAAGACGGGATCGAAGTCGTACGGTAGGAAGATGCCGAGCAAGGGAGGCTCGCGGTGGTGGTCGCGGAAGCGGCGGCGAATCGGGCCAGGAGACGAGGCCGTGCCAGCGCTTGCAGACAGCGGAGGCGCGGGGGAGCGAGGAGGGCTCCGGGGGGAGGCGGAGGAGGATCTCCTGGAGGAGGTCGTCGTCGTTCAGCGGGGACGGCGGCGCGGTGGTGGGGAGGAGGAGGCGGCGGCGGTGGTGGAGCATCTCCTCGCTCATTTCTGCGGTTGGGGATGAGAGGTTACACAGTGGCACACTTGACACGGTCCTCTTCTCTCGGCTCCGTTTCGTGTCCAGGTGGGCCGTATCAGGTCGGTTCGGGTGTAGTGCTACAGTAACTATATTGGGTCGGTTTAGCCATGATTTACGTTGACAGTATCGATACGGTCCGTTCACCTGTGCCATGCCAGGGCCAGGGGGAGGCATAGTATAGGCAGAGCCCGGCACGGCCGGCCCATAGGCACAGGAGGCAATAGCTCTTTGAATCAGCCAGCGGCCCAACAGCTATTTTTTTCTTGTTGGTTCACTGAAAAGGCGATACGTGTCTCAACGGCTAGTAAATAATGATTAATTTTTGAATTTAGCTATTGGAGGGCCAAAAAATCTGAAAAAATATGATTTTTTTCCTATAAATAGAACAGCCATCCTTAACATCCTGGCTCATCCAAACCTCCCGATCTCTTATCTTATGCTCTAAATTTTTTATTTAGATAAATTTTGTCTAAAAATCAAAAAAAATTTGGGGAAGACTCCACTGCTCCACATCCCCATATCTCTATTACTCCTGCAAGGTAAAAAAATTTCTAAATTTTGTTGTTTGTTCGTACTATTTATTTGGTATATGAATTAATTTTCTCTATTATATTTCAGGATGGATCTAAACTACCCGTTGTTCCAACCGGGCGACTTCGACCCGAGCTACGTGCCGATGTCGTATCCAAACATTGAGCAAGACAACTCTAGATCGGCTCCTACACCGCAAAGACAGCCTAAAGAAGTGCATACAGCTTCGGAAGGATCAGGAACTGTGAGCGGGAGCATATCAACAGCAACCAGCTCAAAGAGATCAACAACTTCCTCCGCTTGGCAACATTTTGATAAGATCAAGGAGATCGGCGCGGATGGAAGGAAGGTAACTTACGTAAAATATAAAATTTATAAAACTAAACCATCTGAAAAATCTTCTGGTGGAATATGGTATTTGAGACGGCATGCTAAGGCGTGTCTAAAGAAGCAACGTTATCAGCTACGACAGCAACAACTGCTATTAAATTCTTACAGTACGGTTAGTGTATGGGAGTACGATACTCAGGTTGCACGAGATTGCCTTACTCATTTAATTGCTAGACAGAATCTACCCTTAAAGTTTGGTAATTCTCCTTCATTTGAGACTTATATTAAAACTGCTCATAATCCTAGGTTTCAATCTGTTAGTAGACAGACCACAACCCATGACTTAGTGAATGTTTATAACCAAGGCCAGGATACTATTAAATAATTGTTTGTTGCATGCACCTTTTCTGTTAGTATCACCTCTGATATTTTGAGTGGTAGGGCTAAAGAGGACTATATTAGTATAGTTGCTCATTATGTTGATGATAACTGAGAACTACAAAAAAGAGTAATAGCCTTAAAATTAATTGATGTTTTACATACTACTGAAAATATTGCTGAAAGAATTTCTAAAGTTTGTATGGAATTTAGCCTCACAAATAAAATCTTTGTAGTAACTCTAGATAATGCAGTTGCAAATTCCAGAGCAATAGAATCTACAGCCTTTATTCTCTATTTATGCTAAATTATTTCTTTTATATCAGTGTTGTGTATGTCATGTTATCAATCTTATAGTTAAATCTGGGTTTAAAAGAATAACTGCATATCTTGATTCTATCCAAGAAGCCATAACATAGCTGAATGATTCTAATCCTTGACTTGCGACCTTCAAGCGATTCTACATCGCCTCGAACAAGTATTTACGCAAGTTCCAAACGGATGCGGACTATCGATGAAACTTAACTTATTTGATGTTGAGATATGTTTTACCTTACAAAGAAACACTAACTGTTTTTTTCAATCCAAGAATGTTGTTACCAGTGACAGACAACCGTTTCTGACAGAACAATCTTGACATGTTATCAAAAGGTTTTATTACTTTCTTGAAATATTTTATAATGCAAATGTTACTTTATCTGGTATTTACTATCCAACTGCTAATTTAATTTTGTATAAGATTTTTGAGATTGTCACTTTATTGCGAGAATATGAAGATGACCAACTATTAGGACTTGCAGTATTTCAGATGAAACAGAAATATTTTAAATACTGAAGGAACATCCCATACTTGTATACTTTTGCATTTATTCTTGATCATAGGGGTAAAATGCGGGGATTCCTCAATATTTTGAATCTTATTAGGGATGCAATGAATGTTGATTATACTAACTATTATTCTGATGCTAAGACTAAATTGTATGAAGTGTTTCGAAAGTATCAAACTAAGTTTCAGGGAGTTTGCGTGCAAAGAGCCCTACCTGTCCCTGTACCAGTTAAGAAGAAATTGTAGTGAGGTCAAATTTGGGGTGGCTCCTCTTTTTCTTCTAGAACCAGTAGTGGAAGTTCAGCTGTCGCAAGTTTTGCACATGCTTCACATGACGCCCATGAGCTGTCCTCCTTCTTGGACAGCAACTCCATCAACCAGGAAGATCTCAACGTTCTCAGGTAGTGGAATGATCTCAATCGTGGATGTGTTCACGGTGCCTGTGTCTACGATATCCTCCGAATCGGCCTTCAGTTTTTGTGGAAGAATTATTGAGGAGAGAAGAAGAAATCTCCGCAGCGAGGTGGTAGAAATACTACTTGCGGTCAAAAACTGAGAGCTAGCCAAGAAATGTGCCCAACACACTGTGGAGAACCAAGATTTGGCTGCTCAATTCGACAACCTTTACCTAGAAATGAGGAACTAGAGTAGCATATTTTTATTTTTGAGTTTTGGCCTTTAACTATACTCTTTTTTCTTTGCCATGGTTTTCACAAATATAAGTTTTTACATGACAGAGTTTTTAATAAGGCAACCGTCTAATATCAAATTTAATAAAGGTCACTGCTCATTTTTCTCCCTATATTTATGAAGAAATTTAATTACATAATTATAAATATGTTGCTATTTTTGTTGTTTACAAAATATGAAAATTTCCTCCTCCGATATCATTAAAAAAATCCCCTCATATTTTTCCTACTTTGTTCAAATTATTTTGTGCCTTTTTCCCATATTTTTAGCACTATTCTAATCTTGACAAAATTTTCTAGTCATTTTTCTTTTTTTCAATTTATCTTTTTTTGAATTTTCCGAGCGCGGGGGAGAGGGAGGGGGAGAGGGGCGCGCTGGCCAACGAACGCAGGCCCCACATGCCAGTCGCGCCGTGCCCATTCAAATTTTGAACGGCGCCAGCGCACTGCACATGAGTGTGGGGGGAGCAGGTTGGGTAGTTGGGCAGGCCGTGGGCCAGAGCCATGCCAATGGCTCCATGTGTCTTGCCTAGGCCGGGGGGCGACACGCGGGCCGGCACGGCACGGCCCGCTACAGGAGCCATGGCTAAACGGGCCGTGCTGTAGCAGGCTGTGCCGGGCTGGCCCGTGAGACCCGTTTGGACACATAAGGGATAATTTAGCATCTACTTACCTTACCTCCTCTCCCAAATATTAATATTCTTGCATATTTTCCAAAATAAATATAAACATAGAGGTGTCCAAATATGTTTTGAAAAATACGCAGAAATGCTTATATTTTAGAATGAGGGAGTATAATTTAACATATATGGTTCTCTACATATGCCAACCAATATTTAGAATTTAACATTATTTTTTGGGTTAATTGGATCAATGTCATTATAGAAGTATCATATTCAGTGGTGGAGCCGGGATTTTGTTGATGGGGATACGAAATTAGGTAATACGATTGAAATTAGTCAAGTGGCACAACAATCCAATGAAATACTAAAATGATTTTAATTATATAATTAATGCTAAAAATTCAATGGAACAAATTGTATGTTTGTATCGAATGTTTATAGTGAGGACCACAAAATATAAGAAGATTTTATTTTGTGAGGTAAAATATAAAAGATTTCGATGTCTACTCTATAATACATTAACTTATTAACTTATTTTAGTAGTAATTAATTAATCATGGGACGGTAGGGATCAGGTGAGGGATTGGTCAGGAAGATGACCGAACAAGTGCTGGTTCGGTCAGGAGAGGATTCGGTAGGAGGGTTGTCAGGGACGACCGAATCAATGGCAAAGTTTGAAACCGGTGATTAGAGAGAGTCTTTGGTTATTTATTTGAAAAATCCGGGTGATAGGAAAGTTCGAGGATAGATTTTAAAGTATATTTTATTAGATCGCTGAATTTTAGATGGACTGCGAGATCAATCCAGAGTAGCTAAGGCTTACAATAGAAAGGCGAGAAAAAAAATATTTCAAATAGATGACTTAGTATGGTAAGCGATTTTACTTATTAGTAATAGAAATAATAAGTTTGGCAAGCGGTCTCTGAGTCGGAAAGGTCGAGTGGTAGAAATTATCCCCAGAAACTCATTTTGTTCAGTCTTTGCAGGGAGAAAAATTATCTAAAGCTCTTAATGGAAAGTATATGAAAAAGAATTACCCTAGTGTACGGCAGGAAGCTTGATTGGGACGCCGTGTTTGGAGTATCGTCCCGAGAAGTTAATTGTTATAGTGTTTTTGGTAAAATAATTATATTAATGATACCAAAACCAAAGAGACATGTATTAGTGGTGTAATTTGTCTAATGGTTAGTTTCATTAGAGCAAACCAAATTATATGGATTAGCTGTTATCTTTATTAAGCGATTTATTTGAGAGATGGCTAAATGTATGTGTGAAGGATGCATGGGTCCTGTGTGCAAACTATTCCCAAATGTATGTGTGAAGAATGCATCGGTCATGTGTGCAAACTACTCCCTCCGTTTTAAAATACAGTTATTTCTAGAACTTAAACTTTATTTTAAAATATAGCTATTTTTGTTCTTTTAATATTATTATACCTATTATATTCCTATCAACCATCTTACACCTATTAACCATGCTACTTCTCTAATTCTCTCTTATATTAATAAAGGACGATACAATTTTTTTCTCTATTTCTTAATTCCTCTAAAATAATATAAAAATAACTATATTTTAGAATAGGCAGAGGCTTGGTTGGTTGTGTGGATGCAGCCGAGTAAAACACTGTGCTAGTACTGATTGCATGCGAACAGTGCAGATGGAGTGTAGCTGTGAGCTCGTGCAGTTGATTGCATGCAGATGGAATGTAGCCATAGAGATTGTGTGCAGGCCGTGATGCGTTATGGAGTTGGCTGCTTTGGTTTCTCACAGCTGCGCGCCTGCTGTGCTGCAGGAGTCAGGCGTTGGAACGTGTGCCGACCGAGCTGGAGGAGTCGCTTAGAGCAAGGTCATTAAGGCTATTACTAGCGTTGATTTCATAGATGTTTTATACACATTTAATAGAGTAACATATCGGTACAAAGGATAATATGACAGAAAATTAAATAGGAAAGAGAAGAAACACATTTCATCTGGAGGCAATGACGTGGACATCGTTACCCAGACCTAGGAAACTGGACGAAACTGGAAATGTTTTTGTTTCGTCACGACTCTAGTTAGATCCAGTGCGGCGGCGACGGTCCTCTTCCCTTCGGCACCTCTATTCTCTGGCCCGCAGCCCTGTTCTCTCGCCTTCTTCCTCCCGCGCCCCCGCTCTCCCGCCCACGCCCCCACTCCTCCCACCTTTTCTCGTCTCTCCTGCATCTCCTCTTCTCCCCTTCCATTCGCCCTACCACTGACGGCACTTCCCCAATGGAGGCAAGAAGATGCCGGCCCGAGGAGCAAGCAAGCGGAAGGCGCCACTGGCTGCGCCCCTATCGCCGCCACCGCCACCATCGGGTTCTGTTGCACCACTTTCGCCGCAACCGTTTGCTGCAGCATGGTGGACCGCATGTGGTGGGAGTGGCGCAAATCAATCCCCTCAAGCAAACCACACCCAAAATGCATGGTATTTTTGTTCTCTGTATGAGATCTTTGATTATATGTTTGTTCTTTGTGTTCTGATGAAATTAGGAAGAAATATTACTGAAAGGTTAATATTTCATCTTTCCTCTATTTAATAGTTATGACTGTTTGTTAGACTATTTCTTTCTAAATGAGAATACGAAGAAATATCAAGTATTCCACATTATTTATAGCTTGCCTAATCACATTTCAATTAGCTTATCATGTACAAAGTATACAATGAAACAGAAGGTTTTAAAAAGATTCCTAATTATATTCTAACCTTCATTAGGAACTGCACGTGTGAAGGTATTTTGCAAAGATTCCTAATTCATTTTTTCTGTTTGTAGTGCCTTGTAATTGGGGGGGTGCTTTCATGAGCGCATTAGGCCATTATTATTATTTAGGTGTGGTGTTGGATTTCAAGGATTTCAAATGTACTTGTAGCACATTCAGAATAATTGGATCAAAAGTACCAAATTCACATCCTAATTTTCCATGGTACTGTTGTTGTCAAAATAATAATTCTTGTTTTGTTGATAATTGGTAGCACACATTTGGTAGCACATTCAAGCATATGTTTTCCTTTGACCAAAATAATAATTGGGATGATGATCATGTTGTTGTCAAAGGGATTAGTAGCATTATGATATGTATATTCCCTTTTTCTACTTGTGCATTTTTTAAGTCTTGTATTGTTCCCTCCCAATGGATTTACAAAAGGGCTTAAAAGAGAAGTAGTATTTTGACCAGTGGGTTTTGCTCCCTGCCATGGAAGGAGGGGTTAAAGAGAAGGAAGCAGCTTGCTGTTGTTGTGAGTAGGGAAGCAACTTGCTGCCTGCCTGCCTGTCATTTTTTTTCTGTGGCTGAATTTTTATATTGTATTTTCTGTACCAAAGATACTCTTGTGACAGGCAGAAGTAGTAGGGAGGAGAAAACATTGGAAAATTTGGTTCATATTTTCATGGACATCTCTTGCAAATGTAACATCATTTACCTCCTGAAATTTAGAGAAACTATTTTTAATGGAGGACATCATGCTTAGGGTGATCATCATTTAACATCATTGTAGTAATTTAGAAGATAATAGATCTTACCACATTATTTTTGTGCATTTTAGTGCTGGTAATGTTAATTTCTTAGAACAACCACAGTTTGCTGCACCGGGTCAAAATTTCCATTTTGTTGGACGTACTCATAATTTTGCACCAAACTCTCCGTCACCGCTAGCACCGGTGCAAGGACAATCGGACAAGCAATCCTTATCTCAAGGCACTGAAAAATTCACCATTGACATTGACTGCGACGACGGTGTCGAGACAACTCGGACAGCAAAAAGAAGGCATTGGACTCATGAGGAGGAAGTCAGATGGTAATAACATCTTCTTCAAACATTATTTCAATTGTCTTCCCTTGCAATATATTGATTATATTGCTTTTTGTAGACGAGTGCTTGGCTGAACAATTCTAATGACTCGGTAAAAGGGAATGACAAGAAGGGTAACACATTTTGGTGGGATATCACTGCAGAGTTTAACAACAACACAGCAACAATCGTAAAAGGGACACTAATCAACTAAAGATCCACTGGTCACGCTTGAAGACAATTATCAACGACTTTAATGGATGTTGGACTAAGGTAACTAAATTGAATAAAAGTGGGGCATCCGACGATCAGTTGATGGGTGAGGCACTGGAAATGTATGCTACACGGTATGGAAAGATTTTCACTTTGGTCCATTGGTGGAGGACTCTCAACAACCAACCTAAATGGTGTGCTTATGTTGCCCATTTGGAGAAAGAAAACAAGCAATCTCAGGTGATCATTGATGTTGCTGATGACATGGGTTCCGAGCGTCCAATTGGGAGAGATACAGCCACGGCACAACGCAAGGGCAAGCGCAAGGCGGAAGAGCTTCTTGATGGTATTGCACTCTTAGGAGATAATATAAACACGATAGTTGCAGTGACACAAGAGCGTAAGCAGGAGCGTGAGAAGGCCACCGATTCGCAGCTTGAAATCTCAAAGCTGAAACTCAAGGTAGCACAAGAGGAAAACGAAGCTAAATTGCTGGATGTCTATAATTCCTTACTACAACAAGACATAGGTCAGATGACAGAAGAATCAAAAGCTAGAATAGAGCAGTCATTGGCGAGAATAGAGAAGAAGCTATTTGAGGATGAAGATGATGAAGAATGACGTTAGTGATCTGCCATTACTAAAGGCTAGAGGTATTCTTTTTAACTATTGTGTGTTTTCTCAAGTTGAATAACCTGTATAGTGTATTTGTAGCTCTATTGGTATTCAACTAACAGAAATAATTCACTTCTGTGCAGCTCACAGCTTTCACAGGTATGAGCTTGTTTCACTTCTGTACAGCTCTATGAGTTGCTGGGAAGGAGTATCCTGAAGTGGTGGTAGCAGCTGGTCCATGAACTTGTTTCTCTCAACAAATGGCAACTACAATTTAGCATCAAAGGTGTATGCATGTTTATGCTTTTGGTGTCATCCTTTATGAACTACAAGTGAACTTCTTGTTAAATTTCCTGATGCCTGTCTGGTTGCTAGGAGATTTACAACTGCATCCTAGAAGTGCTTCTAATTAGAACAATGTGTTTAACTAGGAGATTTAGAATTGCATCCAATATCGAAATGAGAATATGCAGTTCTCTGTTCACTTGGGTAAGAATATCCAGTTGTTAATGACTTGTGTGAATTTCAATACTTAGCTTTTTGAATCTCCAAGACATGATAGCTATTTGTATCTTGTTGGTTCAGTACTTGCAAAGCTGTTCAGTTTGATGGTATTGCAAATTGGATGGACACATCAAATTATTTTTCCTCTTTTGAGCTATCTGTACTTAAATATAATTTAGCTTAATGGTATTGAAAATTGGATTGAGAAAAGACCAATTTCTTTGCTGATGAACAAATATATATAGTATCTGGTGGATGAGCTCAGGAGAATGATATTAGTTAGCAGGTTGCAAATTTTTTTATTTCTGGTAACGTTTTAAAGGAGATATGTTGTAGATGCATGGTTCTAACACATCTGTATGTAATTTTTTATTTCTTATTTCTAATGCTACAATCTTTGACTCTGTTTGATATCATACAAATATTGAAGAAAACTAAACTATCTTCATTTACCGTGTTTTATTTGCCAACGTGACCATGCTCTTGTATGGTAGTATCATGTTGTATACAAATGGCTACATTATTTGTATGGCACATTTAATCACAACATCATGCAGTAATTTAATAGTGTAGCTAGCCTATGAAACTGTGAGATCAAACAATGTATTGAGAGAGGTTGTTTCATCCATCAAACCAAACCTATAAAGCTGATGTGGCACTCTTGAAAACTGTGAGATGGAACCAAGCACTGGGAGTGGCCCTAGCTCCAAAACTAATCCATGTCATCAAGAGTAAACTAAAAGCCAAATCATACAACAAGTTAGCTACAAGCTGGCTACAATTGACCTTGATTACTGAACACCATCAATTAAATACTTGCATGAGCATATCAATTGGTCTGATCAGTGTTGAACTATATCTTTGTGGCTATTTTGGTGCACCACAAAAGCATAACATGATTTATATCAACTCAGTTAGGTAATAGAATATGCTTTCAGACAATAAATCAAACTGTTACAATGGTTCTAAAGTCATGACATTTAGCAAAAGGAATACTGACAATAAGCCACTCTTTGATAAAAGTTCTTGATCTAATTAAACAGTAATAAGCCACACTAGGCAAAATTTTGAAGTGTTGACAACACATCATTTAAGTACAACTAAAATAAGATAAAAGTTCTTAATCTCCATTTACCAACTGCCATCTAGCTCTGTTGCCACCACTCTGACTGCTACATCTGTGGGGAAGAAATGGAGTAGAATATAATATTATAGATGTAAGTAAAGATAAAAAAGAATAGCTAATACAAGTGTACTTCTAATTACAGGAAGCTAATATCTTTGGTCAATTTTTTTGTGATGCATGCACTATTATCCAAATTCATTGCTCTGCTGGTCATAATCGAAATGCTTTCAAACAATGTATAGATAATGCCTAATTTAAGATGTTCTTAACTTGCCTAACCCGGCTATTTGGGGTAGTGTTGTTGTAAGCTGCAGCAACATCATCCCAATACTTATCATTCTTCTTAAAATTCAATTCTATAGGATCGTTTGAGTTGTTAAGCCAGGTGCTAACCTACAATTTCAGGATAAAAGATGTCTATTGCTGTTATTAATAGAAGTGCCATGAATGCCATTAACAGATAAATAACTCACATAAACCACTTACCAATCTCAAGTCTTCATCCTTTGTCCATGACAAGCGCTTCTTAGTCCTAGCGGCTGCGATGAACTCCCTTCGGCCACATGATGTATATGGTTTGATGGGGTATTTATAAAATTAACGAAACCGCCGGGCGAATGATATTTCACCCCCCTTATAGATGATCAAATCTAATTAGCACTAAAAAAACTAATCTATATGGTAATTTCAGAACTAACAAAATCAATACTTGTTTTTTATTAGCACTAAAAGAACTAATCTGTACGTCAATTTCAGAACTTACAAAATCGGTACTTGTTTCCTAGGCATATAGCCCAACAGAAAATAAGTTTAAATTTTAGAACTCAAACCAGTATCAACCTTTATACAGCTGAATTGTATTTCCTAGGCATATAGCCCAACAGAAAATAATTTTAAATTTTTTATACAAGTCTAACCTACAACAGTGCACGGTTTCTAAATTAACTTAGCTACGTGTACAACTGTTGATCATCTTATTAACAAACACCTCACAGTTAACATGAATAAGGGGGGAAATACATGTATGACTAGATCACATAAATTATGTCTCTGACCACCACAAACAGCCCATTCACATGACCACATACAGATAAAGAGCTCAGATTCAGGGGGGAATAAAATGTGTGAAGGCTGATCACCACAAACAGCCCATTCACATGATCACATAAATTATGTCTCTGATCACCAGTAATGTGTGAAGGCTGTACGGAGTTAAAGATTAAGGTAGTTGCTGCAAATGAAATTTTTCATGAAATTCAAGGGGGAATAAAATGTTTGAATTGGAGTTCAGGTCTTCAGGATCAATGTTTTATTAAATGAAGTCAACCAAAGAGGTCAAGAACTAGTTCCAATACTCTCTATAATTTATCTAAGTGTTTAATAAATAAAATAAGCATTACATAGCCAAATAGCTAATTAAATGCATTTATTAATATTGTAATCCAAAATTTTAAAAAGGGAATCTGACCTATACTCAGTCTAATCCATAAGAGATCAGTCTAATCCAAAATTTATCTAAGTACTTGATCTGCAATAAAGCATCAAAAATCAGTCTAATCCAAAATTTACCTAAGTAATCAGTCCAATCCATAAGAGATTGATTCACTTCTGTACATACCAATCTAAAATATAGTTTCATTGTTACTCTTTAATCACGTCGAATTACTGACACCGTTCACAACGTAAGTACATGGGTAAACTAATTCAGGCATAAGCAAGCGACAACTATAACAATTTCACAACTAACTTATCATTCTTCAAGATCAATTTGCACGTTGTTCTTGCCAGCCGTAGGGAGAGGGCATGCCGATGAGCTCGGCATGGACAGTGGAGAAGCAAACCATGGCAGTGGTGTGGGGAGCCAAGGACCTCCATATGGATATGGCGTTGTTGGCAGCGTAGGAACACAAGGAGGAACAGAAGAGTTCGCGTTTGAACGAGAAGGCAGCGCAACCTCCCTCTTTGTCCAGCGAGACATAGCGTTAGTGGTGGGGAACTAGGGTTTTAGGTGGGAATTACTCACAGGGGGCGGGAGAGATTAGACGACGTGGTGGTGTGTGGGGGGGGTGGGGGTGGGGGGACGATGTGGGGGTGTCGTCCTTCCTTCCGGTGGCCGGCGGAAGAGGGAGTTTGGAGGCGGCCAAATATGGCGATGAGGAATTTTCGAGTGGCTAGAGTCGACCTAGGTGACCGCTGTCGGAGGGTGAAACCTCGACTGCGGGAAGTCCGGAGACCCCCCTTTGAGATTCGGCCAGGGGAGTAGTTCTCAGGCGAATGCAGCGTCCGGTGGAAGAAGGGTCGAACGATGGAAGAAAGAATGGCACACAAGGGACAGGAGGATTTAGATAGGTTCGGGCCGCTTGGAGGCGTAATACCCTACTCCTGTGTGTTTGCTATCTGTGGTGGATGGATGTGGAATGCGGTTACAAGGTGAACCCCGGGGAGCTCGGAAGCTAGCCCGGGAACTTGAGGCTCTGAGAGAGAGCTTCGTCGTCTAAGCCAGGAGCAAGAGCTGCCTGAGTGGTTTACGGAGCTGAACCTACTGAGTCAGAGGCACGGATCCTCCTTTTATAAGCCAAGGGGAGTCCACAGTGCCAGTACACGGAGAGAGAGACCTTCTGGTGAGTTCTCCTGTTGCCACGTCCGCCTGCGATGCTCACGCCGGAGTTGGAGGAACGTCCAGTCACTCACGCCCGCCTGCTGTGCCCATGCCGGAGTAGGTCTGCTGCAGGCGGCCGAGTCATCGAGATGTGAGGATGTGACGGGATGTGATGGAGCACGCTGCCGAAGTCAAAAGGCTTCTGACTGCACAGGAGCGGGTGACAGGCGCGTCATGCCCCGTCGCCTCATCATTAACGCGGGTGGTTGGAGAGCTGGTCCGCTTCTGGAGAACGCGCCTCGGGACTGTGCGTGTGGGTCCTGGAACCGGGGAGATCGGCACCCGGGACCGGGAGGATCGGCACCCGGGCAGTCGGCAGTCGGCCTCGGGGCCGGGCATCGGCTCCCGGGAGCAGTCGGCAATCGGCACCCGGGTCCAGGGCGACCGGCGCCCGGGACCGGGGGATGCGCACCCGGGCCCGGCCAGTGCTTGGGCCCCGGGGTACTTGGCGGGAGAGCGGCCGTAACCGGCCTTCTCTTGCGCAAAATGTGGACTCCGGAGTATTTGTCGCGGCCGAAGACCCTTGCGTCCCCGGGGACTGGGGGACCCCCAGTCCCATTTCGCCGACAACCGCGCACGGGAGAAAAGGGATGAGAAACACGCGTGGGAGGGCAGAAGCGCGGGAGCCGGAGGAGAGATTGTGCGGGCAGGAGAGGAAGCGTTGCGGCAGTCGGCGTCACATGCGCTGCGTCTGCCCTGCGAGGAAAATCGAGAGAGAGGAGAGGGAGAGGATCAGATGGGATCGATTCGGAGGAGGGGATCGATTCAAAAGCCATGGCTTCATGGGATCGGCTGTGCTGCGCAGGCCCCACAAAACACTTTTTAATTGGCAAGAGTGGCTGCAAGCGGGCGCTAGCGCGTCGAAAAAAGGGCTATCGCCCGATGGCAGATCAGTCATTCGCTTCTTTCTCTCTCTTCTCTTCTCTCCCCTCCACGTAAGAACATGATGATATGGCATATTTTTGGACCCTGTTGAATCGACCTATTGTATCTATTCTTATAGGAGGTGGTACGTCGTGCGGCAATAGGCATCAGTCTAACTCGCCTATTACAGAAAGGAGAATAGAGGTAAATATTTTTGGTAGATGATTTGTTGGAATCGTATCCTGTTTGGTTTTAATGGATATTTTCATAAACGCACGGGCCGGACATTTGGCGTTTAGGTACCTCTATATATACTAGAAAAATTATCCGTGTATTGCAACGAGTAAATAAAATTTTAATTATACTCATATTAAATCCACTTACATGAATGATTATAAGAAATATATTAATAAATAAAATTATATTATACAGACTAACATCGACGTCACGCGGACCGAATACGCACGGCAACGGATGACGGAAACATGGATTCCGTGGGGAATTAAACCTGCCTTGTTTTATTATTTCTTCCTTAAAAAATTGTAATTTTTTGGGCTCAATTTGCTCCCAGAAATTTAGCCAATTTCTAGGTTATTTTGTGTATTAAAATCCTTGTCCAAGAATCAAGCCAGGGTACACAAAATGACAAATCGATAAACAGATCCAAACGTAAACAAAGTGTAAATACTTACAGAAGAGGCACTTAGTCCTCACATGGAAGAAAACAGCAGCGAAAAGGCGAA
The DNA here is from genome assembly GCA_003991445.1 of Oryza meyeriana var. granulata. Classification (NCBI taxonomy): domain Eukaryota; kingdom Viridiplantae; phylum Streptophyta; class Magnoliopsida; order Poales; family Poaceae; genus Oryza; species Oryza meyeriana. Next base: position 107,982 of record RYFJ01000459.1, on the reverse strand, counting down.
ACTAGCGTGACTTTAGCTCTATACCACAGGCAAGCTCAACTAGGGTATAAGCCAAGGTCTTCTCTTCTGAAAGGGGATTATAGCAAGACTAAGTACCACCCACCGTACTCAGCAAATCACACCAATGATGCATTTGTGCACGGGATTTCCAAGGGAGGTTGGTGGCTCATTTGCGTAAAGACAGTTGTAAACAGTGGTAGCTATAAAATAGGTAAAACAATTGTTATTTGAATCTGTATTAATCCATCACTGAACAACGCTGCATCACATTGATCAGGCCCCAACTATCCACCTAAACTATACCAGTTCCATTAAGTCAAATTAATTAAGGGTGAGCCTAATCACGGTGAGTCTTGACTAATCGCCCATAACCGCGGGCATGGCTATTCGAATAGATTTACTCTGGCCAGAGATGTACATCTTTACTCACAAGACACAGCCCCGCACATGTCTCCATGTGCCCGTAACCCACGGTAAAGGGGCCGTGACAGGACCATTCACGCAACCTCTCCCTAACCATCCACACCATGCTGAGGTTGCACCTGCTGACAGGACACCCCATATCGGCCAGGCTACTCTCCTTGCGCCACGATAGATCCGGAAGCCGATCAACCCAACCCCAGGCCGACCCAACTCTATCACGCCCATCCTCACCATTGGTACCTAGGAGAGGGAGAAGAGATGCTACAAGCCCAGCTGTTGCCCACGCTGGCTTGTGGTTGTATGGAAATCTGCTCAAGGGGTTCCCGCGAATCGGTCCTTAACTGCCATAGGTGCGACCAGCAAAACCATGCACCCACAGCCCACCATTAGATCACATTTTAGTTGATTAGTTACGATCAATCATCATGGTCAAACATCTCGAGCACGCGGCTCATCAGATTACCAAATATAGAAATAATGTGATTATCCCTTCAGTGATCTAGTGGTACTAAGCATGGCTAAGCAGATCCTATCTCTAGCTGTGTCACCGAATGAGACATAAGCTAGTCAAATTATCACCCAAAGTTATCAAGGAATGGATAACGAATAAACAGGGTCTCAAGCAAACGGATAGGTTGTCCCATATTCCATCTAATTGGCAAAATATGTAATTTATTTATAAATCATAAAATGTTTCACAAAGTAGGTTCAACATGCTCAAGGATGAATGTGTGACTTGCCTTGCTTCTTCAAATAACCTTCCGAGCAAAATTCGTGAAGTCGCGATCCTTCGAAACGTCGGATTTCTAAGCGCTGGCACGCAAAACGAGGAAAAAACTCTAATAAAAACCAAGTAAACAGTATACAAAAAGTAAAAAAAAACATGTAGAGCTCAATTTTAGATGAATTTTGAGAGTTGAGTGGTCCAATTTGGAGTTCGTATGAATTTGTTATGAATTTTAGAAGTTTTGACCTATTTTTAAACATTTTTAGGAATTAAACTGATTTATGGTGCAATAAATAATTATTTTGGTTAAGATGATGTGGACATGCCACTATTAACTGCACCTACACAAGTGTATAAAGGACCAGTTACACGCAGCCGTGCAAAGTTACTCCAACAAGAGGTGCATGCTTTCCTCTCTGGGTTACATCCTAACATTGATGAGAACTATATACTACCTAAGTCATGTACTCTAATGGTACTCAGGTTTATACAAGAGGCTACACTACCGGGTTACATGGAGGACACAGAGGGTTACGCCATGGACACAAAGGTTGCTGCCCAAGTTGAGAAGGGGTCCGCGCCAAGACCCAGTGTTAGACTGCAGAAGCCTCAACTTCCAGTGCAAAACAGTACTATCTCAGGCAGAGACATGGGTCATAATATACATGGTTGGAAACCTCATCAAGTCTAGTTTCCAACGCATCCAACGGCACATAATTTGGACTTCCGAGCAAGGAGTAATGACCATTTTACTGAAGGCTGCGCAGAAGCCCAAAAGATGCGCAGGAATTGAAGACCACCTCGTGAATGCTTCAACCAGTTGGCCTTCCACCTCCCAACGTGGAGACTTCAATTCATAGCTATCTAAGAGACTTATTCCTAGTATAAATATCATCTATATGCTACAAGAGAAGAACTTTTGATCATTTGAGAACCTGATATGGTATTGCAACCGAGCTGCTGAGTGTCTTACACACCTTTGTTCTTGCGAGTTCTTCTTGGGCTTGTGTTGACGCCGAAAATCGCCAAGGGCCGACGACTTGGTTCGGCGTCTGGAGACACGCGAAGGCCTGGGAGATTTGCTTAACTCTAGTGCAGGTCCTAAATTTGAGGTTCGCGGGCGTGCCAGTCAATTTGACCCAACAATTGACAAGGAGATAGAAAAAATTAGATCAGTGATTCAATCGGCCGATAAGAATCCTATCAGCCGATTGCCGATAGAACTTGTATACTGGAACATCGGTCGTAAGCCGATGATAAAATAAATAGGCAGAATAAATGAATTGACTAATCTTCAGCCGATTGCAATAGTGATTGTTAGCGCTGCACCTAAAGTACTGCCCGCGCCTGTACCCGAGCCCTCGTCCGTGCCCGCGCCTAGGTCCTCGCCCGTGCTCGCGCCTGGGTCCTCACGCATGCCCGACTACCAACAGCACTTGCGCATCGGCTAAGAAGCCGATGATAGAATCGATGATAATATAAGCAAATAAAAAGCCAGCCGACTACCAATAGAACATGTGCATCGGCTGGAAAGCCGATGATAGTGTAGATAGTTGAAATAATAATCAAGACAATGCAGTCGGCTTTATATAGTAAAAGATAACTTATCGGCTATATATCCCGATAAAACGCTTGCATAAAACCGATTGACCTAGCAGGAATGACTTATCGCACAGTTTAGTAGGTCGGACCCAACCGATACAGCACAAACTGACGATAAATCACACCCAGTAAGTCGATAAATCTATGCACGCGTGATGTGATATATCTACTCGGTCTATGAGATCAAACCTAACTGATGTAGCCGTAGACAGAACAGATATATCGTGGTAAGCCGACTACCGCAGGCCGACTAGAATATCGGACCTAACCGAGACAGTCCTAGTCAGAACGGTAGTCGGGGTAACGAGACTTACCCTCTCGCAGGAGTTCGGACCTAACCGATGCAGCCTGGCTCGAGAAGCAAGAACCCGTCGAAAAGGGTGGCGATGCGCCGGAGTTGTATTGATCTGTGAGATAGCTTACATGGTACTCGGGCATACGTATTTATACCCCGAGTTGATACAGTCCTGATCGGATACGAACAGGAGTTTCCTATCTATAAAAGGAAAATTAACAAGCCCTGATCGGACATGAGATCAGGTTTCCTAAAATTTATTAAAACTACCTAATTAGTAGATAAGGCAATTAACTGCCATGCTGTGGTCTTCACGATTCCTTCCTGTAGTCGGCTTCTTCTGGATTAGCTTCCATCGGCTGACACAATCTCTTTCCTTAACTGAGTCCGATACGAATCGTACCAAATTTTGGCGTTAACACATGCCCCCCAATTTTGAAGTTTGTTATCAAACTTCGAAATTCTTTTGTTTGGGCTTCAGCAATTCCTCCATAGCCTCTTGAAATCGGCTTTTATGAGCCGATACCTTCTGTACTAGGTGTGCTAGGCTATCAAAGTCTTGTGATGAAAATCTTTCCTTGATCGGAGCCAACAAATCTTGGAATGCTAACTCGGCCAGCTGTGCATCATCTAGACTTAAACTATAACATCGGCTTCTTACATCACGAAACCGCTAGATATATTCTGTGACTGATTCACCCGGCTTCTGTATTACCAATGTTAAATCTGTTAAACTCATCTCTTGAATCCCAGTAAAGAAATATTTATGGAATTGCTTTTCCAGATCGGCCCAACCTCAAATTGAGTTAGGTGGCAATGAAGAAAACCATGTAAAGGCCGATCCGGATAGCGACAATGGGAAAAATCTAACTCTCAAAGCTTCTTCAGCCGATGCCTCTCCACACTGAGCTAAGAATCGGCTGACATGCTCCACTGTAGATACATCATCTTGCCCTAAGAATTTGGAGAAGTCCGATACATAAATGTTTCCTTCTTCGGTTTTAAACCGAACTGTTCTCTCACCACCTCTGTGACTCTTGCTGTCCAATCTTCTTCCCTTGGATCTTCGACGTGATAATACAAAGGTGGAGTTGGTAGCCGATTCTGCCTCTGATATTCTCTCTGATAATTATACTCAGGGACAACTCCTGGATGACTCTGTCGATGCCCCCCATAGTATGCAGTTTGATGATATCCTTGAGGAATTCCATCTTGTTGCCCCCCAGCCAGTTGAATCGGCTCCACCGCCTTCTTGATCAAGCTCTGTAATGTGTCCACCAATATCCCAGATTCATTGATCAACGCATGGTGAACTGCTTCATTAACCATCTCTTGAAGTAGCTTCTGTGAACTTGCAGGCGATGTATGACTCGATTCACCAACCAGAACAAGTTTTGGTAATCGTGACTTCTGAATCGGCCGTTGATCTGTCATACCGAAGGATTCTAGACAAAGCTTCTGAAAATCAGCAATGTTCTGCTCCACTTGTTGTCTTTGTTCTTCGGTCAAGTCTTCCGTTGTGACTGGGATTATATTGTCTGTGCTGACCTCCTTTCCAGCCATGTCAAAGTTCTGTGTCCCACCAGGCGTGCCAAAAACGTGTTGACGCTGAAAATTGCCGGGAGCCGACGACCTGGTTCGGCGTCTGGAGACACGCGAAGGCCTGGGAGATTTGCTTAACTCCAGTGCAGGTCCTAAATTTGAGGTTCACGGGCGTGCCAGTCAATTTGACCCAGCAATTGACAAGGAGATAGAAAAAATTAGATCAGTGATTCAATCGGCCGATAAGAATCCTACCAGCCGATTGCCGATAGAACTTGTATACTGGAACATCGGCCGTAAGCCGATGATAAAATAAATAGGCAGAATAAATGAATTGACTAATCTTCAGTCGATTGCAATAGTGATTGTTAGCGCTGCACCTAAAGTACTGCCCGCGCCTGTACCCGGGCCCCTCGTCCGTGCCCCGCCAGGTCCTTGCCCGTGCTCGCGCCGGGTCCTCGCGCGTGCCCGACTACCAATAGCACTTGCGCATCGGCTAAGAAGCCGATGATAGAATCGATGATAATATAAACAAATAAAAAGCTAGCCGACTGCCAATAAAACATGTGCATCGGCTGGAAAGCCGATGATAGTGTAGATAGTTGAAATAATAATCAAGACAATGCAGTCGGCTTTATATAGTAAAAGATAACTTATCGGCTATACATCCCAATAAAACGCTTGTATAAAACCGATCGACCTAGCAGGAATGACTTATCACGCAGTTTAGTAGGTCGGACCCAACCGATGCAGCACAAACTGACGATAAATCACACCCAGTAAGTTGATAAATCTATGCACGCATGATGTGATATATCTACTCGGTCTATGAGATCAAACCTAACTGATGCAGCCGTAGACAGAACAGATATATCGTGGTAAGCCGACTACCGCAGGCCGACTAGAATATCGGACCTAACCGAGGAAGTCCTAGTCAGAACGGTAGTCGGGGTAACGAGACTTACCCTCTCGCAGGAGTTCGGACCTAACCGATGCAGCCCGGCTCGAGAAGCAAGAACCCGTCGAAAAGGGTGGCGATGCGCCGGAGTTGTATTGATCTGTGAGATAGCTTACATGGTACCCGGGCATACGTATTTATTCCTCGAGTTGATACAGTCCTGATCGGATACGAACAGGAGTTTCCTATCTATAAAAGGAAAATTAACAAGCCCTGATCGGATATGAGATCAGGTTTCCTAAAATTTATTAAAACTACCTAATTAGTAGATAAGGCAATTAATTGCCATGATGTGGTCTTCACGATTCCTTCCTGTACTCGGCTTCTTCTGGATTAGCTTCCACCGGCTGACACAATCTCTTTCCTTAACTGAGTTCGATACGAATCGTACCAAATTTTGGCGTTAACAGCTTGTGAGAGATCTCTCTGAGGTCCGCTACTTCGTGCTCTACGGTTTCCAGTTAGGCTGCGCCATTTTGTGTGGATTAGTCCCGGTTGTGGTTCTGCGATCGTTCGGAGACCGAGTCAAAATTCTCAAGGTTTCGGTGTCTCTCTCCCCGTCGCTTGGTCGCATCCAACCTTGGTCAGGTATAAAGCTAGTTATTCGCTATTTCTACAGCAAGTTATCCTTTGTTCTTAAACCTACTGTCGTGAAGATCGGACCATCCCCTTGCCGATTCATATCGGTACTTATCAGAAGGAAAAGGAGATTACAGCGTCAGCCCATGGGAGAGAGAGAGAGAACGGCACTGCCACGCAGGCCCCATAGGTCGGTGAGAGGAAAGGGCCGGTCCACCGTGGACCGAGGCCATGGACTTGGTCCACGGGAAAAAGGACGGCCCAGATTGGCCCGATGAGATCCAACGGCCGGGATTTAATGTGGATTAAAGGGCTTGGATTTGATCAAGATGATCCGTCGGCAGAGATGGTTCGGGTACTGTTCATTGGGGTCCACCGGGCAGCCACAGGAGGGGACCCGCCGATGGGCCCCACATGTCGGCTACAGAGGGAGAGCCAAGCCCCCGAGCTTGGCCGAGCTTGCGTTGCTAGCCATGGCGCGGTGCGGCGAGGGGGAAGCCAAAACAGAGCAAGGCGTCGGTGGGCCAGACGATGACGAAGGACGCCTGGGCGACGGTGACGGCCTGGAATGTGGCGGCGGTGCGACTGGAGTGGCGACGCAACGGAGGCGGTGAGGCTTGGCTGTAGGACCTTGGAATGACGACAAAGACGGCGGTCTGGCGGCGTTCTCGGGTAGAGAGGTGACGGCCGAGGTAGAGGGGGCTGCAGCCGAGCCGATGGTGAAGGCGACGCGGCTCGACGGCGACGGGAGCGACAGAGAGCGGCAGCCAGGGTTGGCAAGAATGGCAGAGTCCTTAGATTCGCGAGGTAGACGACGCCCGAGTGGGCTCCGACTACAGGGGGATGCCGCCGAGTACCTCCCCGACATGGTAGAGGAGGTGGTGGGGTCGCGGCGAGTGGCGGCTGGAGCACGCGGGACGGTGGAGCTCTCGGGCGCACGGCGAGGAACGGTGAAACCGGGCGGCGACCGACGGATTGGGGGAAGGACAGAGGACCGGCGATGGCATGTAGATGACAACACCGACGAGCAGGGGGAGGGGGAAAGAAAATGGAGGCGCCGGCTACGGCGGAGGACTCCATGGCAATGGCATCGGCAACGGCGACGGCCTCCAACTATAGGAAGACGGCGGCCGAGTACCTCCCCGACGCGGCGAGGCAGTGGTGGGCATCGGTGTGAGGCGCTCATGAGGGAAGGCAAGCTAGAGGGCATAGGAGAGCTAAGGAAATGAGGGTGAAGGGAGAAGAGGACTCGGAGAAACTATTTATGCCCTCGGGAGGGCGGATTGAGGCCGGGGTGAGGCGGATTTGGAGGGAGAAGGGGCACCAGCCATGGTGGCATCGTGGGGCGTGGTGCTCAATCCCGTACCGGACTTCACCGGAAGATAGGGAGAATGGGGGAGGAAAGTGGAGGCGGCGGCGGTGACTCGGTCCGAGCGGTTGGACGCGAGCACGGGAGGAAGAGGGTTCGGGAATGGCGTAGAATCGGATCGCGGAGGCTGCCAGCTTCCCTTCGGCCTTCTCGGCCAGAGGTTGAAGGAAGGCCTGACAGGTGGGCCCGGGCCCCAGTTGTCAGCTAGAGGAGGGCGTAGCCGAGCCGGGCTGGCGACCGGGCCACGGAGAGGGTGGAGGAGGGAGGCAGGCCGATGGCCTGTGGGCCAGGGAGGAAAGAGGGGAGTGGCCGGAGAGCTGGGCCGCCATAGGCTGGCCCAACGAGAGAAAAGGGCCGGGCCTCGCCCAAGGGAAAACAAGCCAGCAGGAGAGAGAGGGAGGGAGATGGATGGGCCGAAAATGGCCCAACACAAAGAGAGGGGTTTTCTATTGTTTCTCTATTGAAATATTCATTGAAATGATATTTGTTTTATTAAAACTAATTCTTGAGCTCCGAAAATTCCTAGGAAATTCCAGAGAGTATTTTAGAACATGGAGAAATTATGAAAAATTCCTCCATGCAGGATTTATTAAAAGAAAATTTTATTTCTTGAACTATTTCACTTGTTAATTTGCATTGCAATTTAATATAATTTCTTGGAATAATTTATTAAATAATTTTTAAATCCTTGAGCGAAAATCAAGGCGTGACACTATCCGCCCAGCATGTCTACAAATGGGCCCACAAATCATAAGCTGTTTAGTCGGCCCGTTGTAACATAAACTGGGTCGGGCTGAGGCCATTGGCCTAGTGAGTCATCCACCTCGCACCCTAACCTTTCGATCCAATGGTGGAGATCGAAACCCTAACCTGCGCCATCGCTTACTATATTAAAGGCCACTCCTACCCGCGCCGCCGCCCTTCTCTCTAGCAAGCACCCAAACCCTCTCCTCTACCCCGCCGCCGCCGCCGTCGACCACCATCGGCCCGGTGAAGCTTGGGCATGGCGCTGCAACAACCACCACCTCGAAGAAGGATAGCAGAGAGAGGTAGGGATGGTGCTTGCGGATCCACAGTTGGCAACAGTCGAGAATGGCGGAGGAGCAAGGGGACAACAGTCGGGCGTGGCCGATCCAGTGGTGCAAGCCCTCGGCCGTCATGGTCACCGACGGATCGGGCATCCCTAAGCCCCACTACTGCTAGATTCGCGGCCAGGGAGGCTTGGGAGCGGTGGATCTATGGCCGCAGAGCTCCAACATGGGCGGCCCCAATGGATCCCTGACGGGGAGGCTCGGGCATGTTGGATCAGCGGCCGGCGACAACCGAGAGTTGCAGATCTGCCATTGGTGAGGTTCGATCGTGGCTCTCTCTATCCTTCCCCTCCTCTCTCATCCAGATCCAAAACCTAATAGGAGTCTGGGAAGTTCCAGTGTGAGTCCAGGGATGCTTTGATACTTTGTATTTATATTTGTATATATATGCATGTATCCAAAACCTAATAGGAGTCCGGGTGAGAGATGCCGCAATACCAAGCAAAACGCACAAGCGACATGGGCACAGCGAACGAACGGGAACCATATCAATTGTTATAGTAGTAGAGATTAGGGTATTAGGTTAATTTAGCTCTATTGAACAATTATCAATCCATCTATTATTTTTTTGTTACCTTTTAGTTATTTTCTATTTTGGTTTTATGGCTGAATTCTAGCAACCCTAGAATTTGGTTAATCTTTGCCTTTTGTGCTAAAAAATGGTTGTGCTTCTCTATGAAAGCGAGAAGGTTTTCCTTTGCTACTTTGCTCGAATACTAGTTGTTCGTTGTTATGTAAGTATGATTTATCTTATTTGCTAATTTGCTAATAAATTAGTCGTGTGATTCCACGAAAGTGAATTAATCTCGAAATCGGCTCCGCTAGCCAGTTTTGACCTTTGATTTTGGCGACTCTGTTGATAACACTATAAATCGTTATGTGACTCTGTGTTGGTCACAAAAAACGTCAACACCCCCTTCGTGGCCACTAAGTGCGGCCGCTACACGGAAGGGTTAGAATTTAGTGCCACCGAGATCCTCGCGTGCCCTTGGGCTCTATGTCACCATCGAGTTCAGAAGCCTCAACCATGTCCATGCCATGCGCCCACCACCTGTTCTACGAATTGCTCCCCACCTCTATTGTAGCCTACTGTTAACACCAAAATTTGGTACGATTCGTTATCATGTTCGGTTAAGGAAAGAGGTTATATCAGCCGATGGAAGCTAATCCAGAAGAAGCCGAATTCAGAAAGGAATCGTAAAGACCACAGCATGGCAGTTAATTAGTTTATCTATAAATTAGGTAGTTTTAATGATTTTTAGGAAAACCTGATCTCGTGTCCAATCAAGGCTTGTTAATTTTCCTTTTTATAGTTAGGAAACTCCTGTTTCGTATCCGATCAAGACTATATCAACTCGGGTATAAATACGTATGCCCCGGGACCATGTAAACTATCTCACAGATCAATACAACTTCGGCGCATCACCACCCTTTTCAACGGGTTCTTGCTTTTCGAGCCGGGCTACATCGGTTAGGTCCGAACTCCTGCGAGAGAGTAGGTCTCGTTACCCCGACTACCTTATCAGCTAGGACTTTCTCGGTTAGGTCCCATATTCTAGCTGATATACGGTAGTCCGCTTACCACGGTATATCTATTCTGTCTACGGCTGCATCAGTTAAATTTGATCTCTTAGGCCGAGTGGATATATCACATCACGCGTGCGTAGATTTATCAGCTTACTGGGTGTAATTTATTGTCAGTTTGTACTGCATCGGTTGGGTCCGACCTACTGAATTACTAGTGATAAGTTATTCCTGCTAGGTTGATAGATTTTATGCAGGCATCTTATCGGGATGTATAGCCGATAAGTTATCATATAGTCCATCACGATTGCATTAGATCCATCGGCTCATCGAGATTCTTTTATCATTATTAATCTGTGCTGCATCAGTTAAGTTTGACCTATTAGATTGATAATGATAGATTTATCCTTGTTAAGCCGATGGGTGTTTATACGATGTTTTATCAGAGTGCCTAGCTGATAAGTTATCTTTCAATAGATAAAGCCGACTGCATTGTCTTGATTATTATTCTGCCTATCTATTCTATCATCGGCTTTTAGCCGATGTCCAAGTGTTTTTTCGGCAGTCGGCTGGCTTATTATTTGCTTATAGCATCATCGGCTTCTAGCCGATGTACAAGTTATTATCGGCAATCGGCTGGAGGAATTCTATATCGACTGGTTGGCCGATTGGATCAATGATCTAACTTTTTCTATCTCCTTGTCAATTGCGGGGTCAAATTGACTGGCACGCCTACGAACCTCAAATTTAGGACCTGCACTGGAGCTAAGCAGATCTCCTAAGCCTTCGCGTGTCTAGTGCGCCGAACCATATCATCGGCTCGTTCTCAATGCTGCCGGTGATTTTCGGTGTAAGGTAGTCGGGGTAACGAGACTTACCCTCTCGCAGGAGTTCGGACCTAACCGATGCAGTCCAGCTCGAGAAGCAAGAACCCATCGAAAAGGGTGGCGATGCGCCGAAGTTGTAGTGATCTGTGAGATTCTCAATGCTGTCGGTGATTTTCGATGTCAACACGTTTTTGGCACGCCTAGTGGGACACAGAACTTCGACATGGCTGGAAAGGAGGTCAGCACAAACAACGTGATTCCAGTCACAATGGAAGACTTGACCAAAGAACAAAGACAACAAGTGGAGCAGAACATTGCTGATTTTCAGAAGCTTTGTCTAGAATCCTTCGGTATGACAGATCAAGGGCCGATTTAGAAGTCACAATTACCAAAACTTGTTCTGGTTGGCGAATCGAGCCATACATTGCTTGCAAGTTCACAGAACGTGGTAAGCCGACTACCGTAGATCAGCTAGAATATCGGATCTAACCGAGGAAGTCCTAGCCGATAAGGTAGTCGGGGTAACGAGACTTACCCTCTCGCAGGAGTTCGGACCTAACCGATGCAGCCCGGCTCGAGAAGCAAGAACCCGTCGAAAAGGGTGGCGATACGCCGAAGTTGTATTGATCTGTGAGATAGTTTACATGGTCCCCGGACATACGTATTTATACCCCGAGTTGATACAGTCCTGATCGGATACGAAATAGGAATTTCCTAACTATAAAAGGAAAATTAACAAGCCCTGATTGGACATGAGATCAGGTTTTCCTAAAAATCATTAAAACTACCTAATTTATAGATAAACTAATTAACTGGTATGTTGTGGTCTTCACGATTCCTTCCTGAATTCGGCTTCTTCTGGATTAGCTTCCATCGACTGATACAGCCTCTTTCCTTACCCGAACATGATAACGAACCGTGCTAAATTTTAGTGTTAACACCTACACCTTCACCCATGGTTCTGGTAAAGTAGGCAATTCTGCTTTTCATTGTTGCCCCTGTTCTTGTTTTTCTCCTTGCTCTGAAATAATATGCTACAGATTGTCCTAACATGTGAATCCTTGTATTATAGATTTCCTGATTGATATATGCTCATACTGCTTTACAATGATTTTTATTGGTAATGGTTGCCCCAATTCATATCTTGTATTTCAGATTGTGGAATCCTTCGATGTGGATGAATTACTGAAATCAATGCAAGGGATCGGAGACTTGGAGTGACTGTACAATGGTTTGCATGCTAATGGTCTTCCCCTATTTTATGTAGCGTATTCCATTCGATTTTTTCCGTGTAGATTCAAGCATTTTGCCACGCTGCTATGCATGGTGAACCTTCGCAAATTCGCAGAAGGGATTTAATTGGTGGTTGCTTAACTACTGCTATTGGCTTGGCAAGCAATATTCTTTTCCCCTTTTGGTTAGCAAGATCAATGTGGTCATCTTCCTATATTGGAATAAGAAAGCTAATGAAATATAGTTTGGTGGGAGAAGGATATTAATTAACCTGTTGTTAGTGCTTTTTTTCCTTTTTTTTTTGAGACTGAAGTTTGTGTTGGTTCAGAGGTGATAGAGTTATTTTAAGATTTTTTGAGTTATGTTACAATAGCTGTTTGCTTTTAAGATTTTCAAAGTCGTGCTTGAATTTGCAAATATTGTATTTTCTACTTGTTACGTGCCATAAACAAAATGAGATTAACTATGTGGCAGTTAGTGGAGCAGTTTTGTCGATGTTTTGTATCGGCAATAAGAATATGGTGCTACTCGTGAAACCTAAACTTGATAGATTGCAAAGGAACACGAAATAATTTATACTAGTCTAGGCCCTCGAGATGAGGTAATACCCTACGTCCAGTTGTGGTGTATTGCATTTGAGGTTTCTTTGGTGAGATTGTCATATGTCCCAGGGGGCTCCCTACCCCTCCTTATATACTGGAGGGATAAGGGTTACAGGGTAGGAAACTCAGTCGGATACGACCAAAGGCTTTCCATTTTAGTACATAGAGAGTCCAGCTAGGATTATAACTCTTTCCTTGTCATGCAAGGTAATATGAAGTCAAGTCCTACTCTATCTCCAATTGTAGGGACCAACCTACTCTCCGTCCGAGTGGCCGTAATTGCCTTCCTTGAGGTACTATGGGGCGCACCAAGGTCAAGATGACATCCGTGTCCCGACTGGCACAAGTACTGAATCAGTAGCCCTCATAGAGCATTCCAAGTGATTCTTGAAGCATCGCACTCCAAGTGTATCATGGCAGACTGATCCAGCCCCGAGTGTAGAAGATAGGCTCATAGCCATGTGTTCCTGTTACGCGTATTCGGAACTAGCCCTGCATTATAAACATATCGGATGAGTAGCATCTGATGAAGAAAACAATCACCCGAAGAAAATTTATGTATTTTACAATAGATGTAAATATGTGTTCCTCCTCTTATTGATATTAATTTCCCCAAGTAGTTGACCTCTTACATTTAAACACTCTGCCCGACTAGTCATAGCCCTCGAGCATCGGAAGTCGGCTCATGGCTCTTTCCCAGACACGCGTTTTGGGTGACTTGAGTTCGTCTTTCATAGAGCAAAGCTTCACAGATTAGAATTTATGCTACTCGAATACTTTTGTAATCATTAAGAGCAAAAATAGAAAATGTACAGAATGTACACCTATTAGGTGTAAGCGGCTACGGCATTGGCGAGGCCGAGTGAGGAATTAACGATCTCATCCTCCTAGATCCAATCCCGACTAGCACTAAGCCGTATCCGAGTCAAATCATATGGAAGTGAGTTGCCTCCTGGCCTATTTAGATGAGAATATCATATAAAGGAAAAAATATTTATCAAAAACCAACTTAGCTGTTCGATATTACACGAGTTGGGAGTGGGAATGCCATCCTTGCATTTGAGCTTTTAAGCCCCTAAGCATGTCACTTATCGTTCTAATAATCTTCAGTTCTAGGAGATCGAAGATGGTTGCGACCGATTGGCACAATGAAGTCGTCTGACTTGCGTTTGCGGTTCTCAGCCTTAGTCAAGGCCGCGTCATCGGTATCCTTCCGCTCCTTCTGTCAGGGTGCCTTTTTGTCATTGAGGGCCTCAGCAACAGCGTCAGCCGAGTCGGCGTATTTGTTCGCCATGTTGAATAGAGCTTTGACAGAACTTGGAGGCTTCCGAGTGAACTTAGCGATGAATGGGGTGTCCTTGACTCCTTTTCGAAAGGCGGTGATGACGACCTCGTCCTTGATCTTCGGGATTGAATTCCTCTTCTCAGAAAACTTTTTGATGAAATCACGAAGAGATTCATTCTTTCTTTGATGGCACTGATACAGATCGTACTTGAAAGATGTCCTCTCATACGTTCCTTGGAAATTGGCGATGAAGCATTCCCAGAGTTTGCCCCAGGAGCTGATTGATCTCTTAGGAAGTCTAGTTAGCCATGTCCTTGCTGAGTCGGCTAGAGCAACTAGGAGGTAGTTAGCCATGGCCTTGTGTTCTCCTCCAGCTGCTCAGATCGCCAGAGTGTAAACTATAAGTCAGGACTCAGGGTTGGTCTTCCCATCGTATTTCTCAATTTCAGTTGGCTTGAAGCCTGACGGCCAGTCGATTTGTTGCAACTCATAGGTGAAGGTTAGTACTCTTTCATCTTCATGAGGACTCCGACTCCGACTACGGCAGTGAAACCACTCGTGGTGGAGGCCGAAGAGCTCATTCTTGTCTTTTAGTCGGTGACGCTCATCTTCCTCGCGTTCATGGCGTTGTGCGATGATGTCTTGCCGAAGATCACATCGTAGTCGGCCTCAGACATCCTGGTTATCCTGACGGTCATCTTGATGTCGGCGCCACCGGTCATTATTGTGGTTACCGAGTGACGTGTGGCGTGACTCCGTGTGTGGCTGACTGGAGCCGGCCACTCGGCGTCGTGTTGAGGTAGATGAGACCGCCGTTGGAGAAGCTGACCTGTTGGTCGGTATGAGAGTGTCACCCGACTGTTGACGCTGCTGGTATGCAGCAGCGATGATCATGGCTTTAATCCTTGCTATCGTCAGGGTGGCCTGGTGATCAGGCCCAAATTACAGTGTATCCAGTAAGGTTGCAGCGGCCACAACGTTCTGTTGAGGGGTTACAAAAATGTCGTGGTCGCTGACTCGAGTTTGGAGGATTTGTTGCTGAGCAATCCACCTAGCCTTGTGTAGATCATCGTTGCGGGCGTCATGCTCGGCGTACAAGCGTCTTGCTTCTTACTCCTGTTGTTCTCGCAGTCGGCGGTCGTCCTCTTCTTGCTACTCACGTAGTCGACGTGTCTCCTTAGTGGGAGTTGAGCCCTTGGACGCCATGAAGACTTCGCGTGGCGGGGAGAAGCTTGCCGAACTGCTGTCTGACTTGGAGTCGGAATTAGAGTAGTTGATGGGGGTGATTATAACTCCGACCTCCCTAGATCCGACCTCAAACGGCTCTGGGCCGTATCCGATTGGAACTCCAGGGGATCGGGTTTGCCGCATCGGATGTTGATTGAGGATATCCGCAGCGACGCCAAGTCCGAACAGGAGATTGACGATCTCCTCCTTTCTTAGCCCAATCTCGGCTAGCTTGAGGCCAAGTCCGAGTCGAACACCAAAAAAAAGAGTTGTCCTGAGACCCGGACATATTGAAGATTGCCGCAGTAAATCGACGAGGGTTGCCGCAGCGTTGCATGGGCCGACCGGTGTAGAGTCGGCTTGGTTCCTGGCCAATCAGGTCGGATCCAAGTTGGATAGAGTAAGGTTGCCGAACTTGTCGGGGACGAAATCGAGGCTCCCAAAGCTGATTGTTTGCCCGGGAGAGAAGTTGATGCCGTCGATTCCGGTGGTTGAATCCATCAGGCTTGTTGAAGATGATCTCGCCGATGCTCCTACCTGGCGCGCCAACTGTCGATGTTTTGTATCGGCAATAAGAATATAGGGCTATTCGTGAGACCTAAACTTGATAGATTGCAAAAGAACACGAAACAATTTATACTGGTTTAGGCCCTCGAGTTGAGGTAATACCCTACGTCCAATTGTGGTGTATTGCTTTTGAGATTTCTTGGTGAGATTGTCATATGCCCTAAGAGACCCCTACCCCTCCTTATATACTGGAGGATGAGGGTTACAGGGTAGGAAACCTAGTCAGATATGACCAAGGGTATTCCTTATTAGTACATAGAAAGTCTGGCTAGGATTATATCATTTTTCTTGTCATGCAAGGTTAGTCAGATATGACCAAGGGTATTTCTTATTAGTAAGGTAATATGAAACCGAGTCCTACTCTATCTCTAATTGTAGAAACCAGCCGACCCTCTGTCCGAGCGACCGTAATTACCTTTTTTGAGGTACCCGGAGTCCATGGCCTCCACAAGTTCACATATGGCAATGCATTTCCCTCTAGAACCAAGTGACCCAGCATGCAAAAGTAAAGAAATAATGTGTAGAACCCTTAGCATCACAGCCATATACATGTGATTCTTTATAATCTTGTTGACAGTCAGTATATAACAACTCAAGGACGAATGCATCGATCGATAAAACTGAATAAATGGTCTGCATGTATGTTATCTAGGATTATAGTCAATTTTTTTATTCTGAACTAGCATAGTGCCCGTGCCTTGCAACGAAAAAAAAAGATGAAAAGGTTGAGGAATATTTACACGACTTCATATAAAGAAATGATAGGGATCTTTGTGTTTCGGTGGTAACTGGTAAAGGTATATAAAACCACAGTCAAACATATATATACAGTGTTCATCAACATACGGAACGAGGTCCCAATGTCCCATGAAAATCAAAGTAGAATTCTGGCCTAACCGTAGTAGCAGCAGCCAACATGCTGATTAATAGTTCAATACTCTGTACAATTCTTCCCACTTGTCTTACCTCACATACAGGAAACCTTCTACGGTACTTAGTACGGTCATGTTAGACCTGCCATATAACTACGGTCATGTTGGACCTGTCATATAACCAGGGATCAGGATGGAGAATCCTGGTCCATATAGCCAAGGTATGCCGCTCCAATCAACTGGCTAATAATGTTGCTCTAACCAAAAGAATGATTTTCATGCAGAATTATTCAAAGGGATAAAAATTACAAGAACATTTGTGTAGAAATAGCTATGAATCAGAGACCGAGAAATTACATAATGACCAATAGCATACAAAGCTTTCATCCATTAAGCTTGTCTAGAATTACTTTGACTGTTGCATTCCCCCCAACTCTTACAACATCATTGAAAAAGAAGAAAATTAATCATTGAGAATTCCAACAAATGTAAAGTTCAAACCTTTTCCATAAAAATAAAGAAGAATAAAAAGAACATTAAGAGATAGGCTATTCAAATCTACCTAGAAATCTGTAATGACAAAAGTATTACTTCAAAATGATCAGTAGTTTGCATCCGTACACTTTATAAGTCAATCTCATATTATGAGAAGCTACTTCATGGAGGTGCAGGAGGATCTATTAATTGAACGACATTTCAAAATTGTCAGACAAATGGTTCATGAGGAATTGATGCACCAGCTGCAAATGGATCACAAACTCACCTTAGCACCAGCAGCAGAGGAGGCCAATCAGTATTTATGCCATGCAATTGAATGAGTAGTCACCATTTGTCTTTAAAATACTTTACTGAAGGTTGAAATGCCCACATGTTCAGGCCGCAGCATTTCTTTTTTTATCAACCTAAAAAATCATTGCTTTTTGACACCTTATTTATGAAATCTACATGATCAGTTAGCAAGAGATGTGAATGCATAAACTGGTTTCAACATGTGTGTAAAAAGAGGAAATTTAAGGCCGAAAAATTTCCATATGAATATATGGCAACAAACTTACAACAAGAGAAGTATCCACATGGAGCAACAGGGTGTGAATCATGTACCTGAATTACTGAACTTCATCTCCCTGTCAATGGAAAAATGATAGGATTATAGGAGAACAAAAATTTTGTGGATCTGGCATGTACCTCCATTCAATTTCCTATTAGAAGATTCAATCCTAGATATTCGAAACAGTGCATACATATGGAGAAACAGATCTAAAAATGCGATAAAAATTGTCAATGAGCATGTTCTATAAAATGATAAATCAAAATAAACACATCAGTTTCCTCTAAAAAAAAAGACACATAAGGATACTTAGTGTTGGAGCAGCAATGGCACCCTCATTTATTTGATCAAGTCCACAATATTACCAATATTACCCAATGTCAAAAACACAAAGTTTGAGGCTCTTCTTTGCTTTCTAGAAGTACAAGGCTCTGATGAACCACCATCATACACACAAAGTAGAGATGAGCTTACACTTAAAGATATATGATATGTGGAAGAAACAAAGTATCACAAGTTGAGATTGATGGACCTACAAGATTCAAAAATGCAAATGATACAAGAAATCTCTGTAAAAAAAATACCTTAAAAATCCTAGACACGCCTATTCCCTAGTTTTACTACATTTTTACCACAAAAAATTGTTGCATTTATGTCAAGTCGATGCACCTTTTATCCCTTTAGTAGTATGGTATATACCTGTATAAATAGGCATGAAGATGGTTAAATCTATATTGCATTAAAAGCTACTATGAGCTGCATGCAATTGCCAACAAAGATGACCTTCGAATCAACAATATTACGAGTTGCTTTAGTCTTCCAACCAGGTAGAATCCAAAACATAGTACTGAGCCATTCTTAATTGTGCACAGCACAAAAAATGCATATGGGAATATACATACTCAATACAAACATGGAGACTAATTTTCCCATTTAAATACACCTATTTACCATTAATCATAGAAATTAACTAGACAAATACTTGTAACTTCAACATGTAACGAAACATAAAAAGGTTCTTGGACGTGCTAAGTGAATCGCACATATGGCAGGCAATATATATAAGGTAACTAACAACAAAACCAAAATGATAGAACTAAAAATTTCAACAATTTATTAAAAAGAAAAAGAGAATAACAAAAAAGGGCTAAGCACCACCTACCTTTCCTTTGGAGCATCATCAGTCTGTCCCACTATATTAGAGAGAGGTTTCAGATTCAATCGCGGTTGCTCTGCTCCCCGCCTCTCAGCATTTGTCCCTGCTAGTCCTAGTTTAGCCGCTAGCACATTCTGGTGCCTATCATGAATAACCTCACCCTGCACAGCATTTGCACCCACTGGAACCTGATGCACCTATACAATAGTTGTCAACAAAGAAAAGGATTAAAACTTCACCATGCCATTGCATACATATTATATATCAAATCAAGCAAGTTAGAACACCTTAATAAGCACAAAGCAACATAACATGATCTTGTATCACTTG
The DNA here is from genome assembly GCA_003991445.1 of Oryza meyeriana var. granulata. Taxonomy (NCBI): domain Eukaryota; kingdom Viridiplantae; phylum Streptophyta; class Magnoliopsida; order Poales; family Poaceae; genus Oryza; species Oryza meyeriana. The sequence goes on along the minus strand of RYFJ01000459.1, from coordinate 88,725 downwards.
CAGAGATCTCTCCCTTATAAAGGTTTGCAAACTCCACTTGATTAACTACCGCTGCTCCACTATAGTAACACTATAGATGGAAAACATGACGATTCAAGATTCAATATTCAATCCAATAAACACACATAGGAGCAAGAGTAATAACCTGCTTCTCTTCAACATAGATAGGAGATGGTTCTGCAGCCTCGATTGGCTTGGAGCGAGGAAGAAGCTTCAACTTATGTCTCTCTAGCACCTCCAAGCCTCTAGCCTCCCCAACTCTGCCTTCATGCGACGCAGGCCTCACTGGTGCAATGCCCCTCTCCATGCCAACGTTCGGCTCTCTAACTCCAACTGACTTTGTCCTCTCCATCTCCCGTGGAGCCACATGAGTCTCCACCACTCGGACCGACACAAGCGCTGGTGGGCAAGACAACCATTGGCACATCCATCTATTGTGTCAAATTGTTTAACAACCTCCAAAAATAATTATATATACTAAATTAATTAGATATCAATCGCATTTCATTTAACATCCTCCAAAAATAGTTATCACCAAAGGAAATAGACAGAATTCTTCCACCAACACTAATTGAACATTATTTAACCTGTAGTGAGCCAGCCAAGCCAAGCCAGTTGACTGCCTTGATAATTGAACAAAAGTACTGCCTTAGAGGTTCAAGCTATGCCGCCGGTGACCTCTGTATAAACCAACGAAGTCCAAAGTAACCAATCCTAATTTAGCACAAATTAAAGCTTCAAAGTTTAGAGTAAATAGAGACATTGTGCATTACACTAATTCTGCTCCGATGCCAAGTGGAATTTTATTTAGGATGCAACATCGAGTATCACAGAGCAGACAAAGATAGCTAGCAACAAGTAAAGGAACCGATGATGAAACACTAACCTGATCAACCCAAAGTGATAGGGGTCTAATAACAATTTAATGATGAGTAAGGTGATCTGAATTTCTCTTGCATAGTAGACAAAGCAGAGGGCCATACCTCCCCATAGAAACATCAGCAAGGCATGTATCTTCGTCGGGCTGCTACATTACAGGACTAATCATGCGTTAGAGGATTCCTGACACTTTTAGCCCTTGGAAGATGACGGTGCGCTACATAGATTATAGGATAATTCAAGTTGCCTATTAATGTCAACTAATTAAAACACCTTGTTGCCTCAAATCACAATGAAATATTCACATCGCTGACCATGGATGAATTATCGCAATTCTTCATATCAGCATGGGCCAAGAAGCAAATCACTTACAGAGATTGTCTCCACAGTGGCCAGTGGTTGGAGCGCAGATCGATGCCTAGAGAAAAAGAAACACAAAATTGGAATGGATCGGAAGAAAGAGGGGAAAAGACTAAATTGAAACATTAAGGAAAACAAACCTGTTCAGCGAGCGGGGATTGCAATGCCGACCATCGGGCGGTCAGCATGTCTCCGTGCTAGCCGATCTTTGTGAGATGAGTTTATAAGCATAGAGCAGCTAGTACACTAAGACATTACTACTTAAGGAGGAAGAAGAAGGCCTGAGTTAGATGCATCCATATTGTGAAACGCCAGCTGGAGAAGATTTATTTCCCAACAATTGGTTGTTCCTGCATGACCCAAACATCTAAGCATTCTGTACCAAGAAAAAATAAAGATAGTAGGCATCCAAATATAGGGATCGTGTGAGGGGGGAGAATTGACTGACTGATCATGGAGGCTCCAGTTTTTACCCACTTTATCAACTCAACTACAGAAAATAAAGCATGAGATAAAACAAAAGTGGACTTTGTTGCCAATTCGATGCTGCCAATAATGGCAAAAGTTAGTTCCAACTGCTGCACATTTGCCCTCATAGATTAATTTGAAAGTTCAATTAAGAAAAGAACAACAATACACATGAATCAAAATGATACTTCGAAAAGACTACTAATAATTAGCAACCGATGCTGAAACTTAACAGAACAATATGTACATGCTACCACGCTCTTCTCCAAGCACACCTTTCGCTGCACGCCCAACACAACAGTCAAGCTCCACTTGGTACGGCCACCGCTTCTATTGGTTCTGCTCTTTTTCCCTTGCTGTGATGCCTGCATCATGCAACATGAGTCAACAGAATGATAGGTGCACTAAAAATTCCATCTACGAGGCTATGTCTTAATGCTCGAGATAGGCATTTTCACAAGCACCTAAAGTGCAGAGGGCTACAAGTAACGTATTCAAGTACAGCACATCAATGTTTTCTCCATGGCTCCAGGCTACTGCATTGCACTGCAGCAAGCCTACATGACCAAGGTCGACACAGGATCATTCATTACCTGGCAATATAGATGGTGTAGGAAGCTGGGGCGACAAGGAAGGTCGAGGCGGCTGGGGAGGTTGCCACGGAGTGGACGGCAGCGGTAGGTAGGCCGAGGCCAAGATAGTCGTGGGCGGTTGGCGGATGCCCCATCTATAGCGGTCGTCCCAGGTGAGCGGCCCGGATAGAACCGTAGCGGGGATTCGGCAAGCCGGCGGTGGGCTGCACCATGGGCAATGGAGACGGGCGGCGGAGGCGAGGTGGAGGATGCCTTCGGCGGAGTCTAGCGTGGAGGAGGTGAGAATGCCGAGAGGGGAGGTGTGGGCAATACCTTTGCTGTCATCGAAGGGCAGGAAGGTATGATGAAACCCTAGGCTGCCGTGGTCGCCTGCTCTGCGTCGTGGCCCATAATCAGGAGTAGGATGAGATGGAAGAGGAATGGCAATGACACAGCAGAGGCGGAGACGGCCTGGCGGCACGGTGGCTAGCGGAGGGGTCGCTGAGGAGGAGGGCGGCGGCCTGCGGGGCGCGGCTAATGGGATGGACGGGGCGATTGGTACTACTGCGTCGGTGGTTGAGGGGGAGGCGTGCGTAGGAGATCAACGCGGAGGGCCTTGCGGAGGAGCGTCAAACGAATCTGAACCACTGGATATAAAGTGAAGAGGATAGAAAAAATCTGAGCCCTTAAAAAGATAATCATCGCCACCACAAAATTTTTTTAAAGTAGTATAGATTCAATGATTACCTATGGAAATCATAGTCAATATTTTTTAAGTACGTAAAGCATATAATAAAAAAAATCAGCCTATAAAATACTCATCCGACTGTACAGTGAATTAGTAAGATTGATGTGTGACCCAATAGATATACTTTTCTATTAAGTGAACAGGCCATGTTGCAGTCTGCAGTGATCGAAATATTCAGGTCAATAGAGAGGTACAACATTTATTAGCATACTGGCTTACTTCTAGACAGGTTTGTTTCCTGCTTTTCTATAATTGACATGTTGCAGCTCTGCTAAATGAAGTATTATTGCAACTTTAATGGAGCATTATGATATGAGTTCCGCTGATTTAAAATGTGGTAATCTATTGCTTTAGACGTGGGAACATACATGATGAAATTTTACTCTTGTTGTTTTAGTTTCAGCATGATTTTTGAAAAATGTATAATATATGAATATTCACATCATCCTCTGCCTTTTCTTCTTTGGAAATATTGTATTCTTTGGAAATATTGCCTGGAGATAAAACGGAACTATTAATATGTTAGATTGTGCTATCACTGTTGATGTGAAACTAAACCATCATCGGTCATAAATATCATGGATTTCTAATATTCATTTCCTATCTAACCAAAGGAGGGAACATCAATCGGCGTATGATACTCTATCTGATTTAGGCAGGTAGCACTATCAAACACAAATCTTGCATGGGATTTTTAATTTTCTGTTGGCCATGTGGTGGGTTAGTTAAACATGAGCAAAATTTTCAGATTTGAGTTTTATGAGTTACTGCTACTTTAACATCCCTAATCATGTTAGATGATGTTCTGAAAGAGTTTTAGCCTATATAGCTCTATATGCAATCGCTCCTCTTGAGGAGGCTGCATGATGTGTATTTTCTGAATTATCTGAAGCAAATAAATGAGTTTGCCCGTAGATATGCAGCCTGTTTATATATTGATTATCCTTTTTTAATTTTCTGGACTTGAACCTAAGTAACACAAGCTAGAAAATTGTAATCCTGTATATAACCCTGTAGATTTCTACCTACTGTACTAAAAATTAGTAGTTAATTATCTGCATTTTTTTTTCATATTTGAGTATTATGAATTACTTCTGCTCATGCCATCCCTTCAGTGTCCGATGACCACCGCGCCGCTCCCTCGATTCGCTGTCTGACGGCCCGCTCGATTTGCCACTGCTCCTGACGACCAAGGCGCTCTATCGGCTTTCGTGATTGCCGTCGCGCTGCACCAATCTGCCCGCCTCGCACATCATGGTGGTAACCACACACACATTGATTCTTCTTTGTCTTTCTTCATGCACCAATTGCCAATTGAAACTTTGGTGTGCTAGGAGCAGGGAGTCACCCTTTTTTTCTTTCTACATTCTAATGCAGGTAAACTTAACATATATGTCTCCGTAAAATCATGTCATCAACAGATTTTGGCATATTTCTTCTATAATACTTAACACGAGTGCTCATCAGTTTTATTTCGAGGTATTAACTGAATCTTGTGGAAAGTGGAGGACCTATATTTTCTGAACGGTCATGTGATGATCTACGTTATTGAACACGAGTGAGTTCTTTCTTCATTTTTGCTAACTGATCCCTGCTATTTTTTAAGTTTTGTTTTCAGTACCAACTTCCTAATCAGTGCAGGTATTTTATTGATTTACATAAGTCCCTCAAAGGATAGTCAAACTTTTGACCATGCTAATATTGAGGCTGCCTTGTAACAGTATACCTCTCTCAAATACTCGCGAAGCATTGCAAGAGTCAATTCTAATGGCAGGATGGCTATAAGTTTGTTTGCTCCAAGGCCACAAACAGTGTCTCAAAATAAGTATAAATAGTATAAATTTGTATGCTCTTCTCTCAAATTTCTAAACACCTGATGGTTTTTGACAAGTATGGATAGAAATCTTGGTGCCTAAAAATATGTAGGTACCTCAAGTGATAGCCTTAGAAGTGATGAGTTTGTTGCAATAAACAGGAATTGATGATGTAGGTGAACAAAAATTGGGCTTTGACCAATCAAAGGGCCAGGCGATGGTGACGGCAGAAAAAGTGTTCTCGCCGCCGATGACGCTGAGCGTCCATCCTCCCCTAGTTTCTCTTCGTTCTCCCCTCGTCTCTCCCGCTGATCTCACCATTGAGAGGACCACGTGTCGCAATCGATTCGAGTGTGTGAACGTGGCGGAGGTTGTCAGGCCATCGACATGGGCCTCCAATGGCGAGAAACTTCTAGCCCAACCGAGAGTTTTTATCCTGGATGATATCTTCCCATCTCCGTGTGCTCTCCCCAAAACGTCTCCTAGGGTTTCCTCCTAGCGGTGGGTACGAAAAGGAGGAAGTCTCGATCTAGAGTTAGGGTTTCCTGCTTCTCCCTCTGATATCGTGCGATTTGGGCGAAAAGCAAGGAGAGTTGGAAGAGCTGTGAGTAGTGTGAGGGATCACCGATCATATGCTGAGGTGCTCATGGAGCAGAAACCTCCATTCCAGAAACTAGATCCCTGGCAAAAATGGCAAGCTGGGGACGATGGGGGCTCTTCCAGCAGGGGAGGTCAGAAAGAGGAAGATGATCTTCGCAAGCAGTTGATGTTCCAACACCAACAACATCAGGAAGGGGGCTCTCGCCAAGGTTGGCCAATGGATCTGTCTCGCCAAGGAGAGATGAATTGGTAGTCAGATCCGGGCAAACAAGGCGTGGGGATCATGGGGAGTAGACCAGGCAGATCGACTACAGATCAAGGTAACCATCCTCGCCAAAACCCCTCTATTCCTCCCCCTCCTCATTAGAATTTCAGAGGTGATTGGAATAGAAGAGATGAACCTCATGCCACTAAGAGGATGAATTTGGGTGAAAATCAACAAAATTTGAGAGGTGACTGGGGTAAAAGGGAGATGGTCACAGAAAGTTCTAGAGGAGCTGGGGTTAATTTGAATCTGAAATATTTTTGGTGTGGTCAGGGTGGCCATCACCAAACTGCTTGTTCTAACCCCCCTCTATGTTATGCCTATCTAGACATATTTCGGCTCAATGTCCTTTGGGGGCTGGGAAGAAGTCTGTCCAGTTGTGTGGGTTTGGGATCCCTAGCCTAGGGTTTTATAGCCTACATGTGGATCACCAGGAAGAGGAAAATATCAAAAAACCTGTTAGAGGTATCTTGTCTACGGATAAAGGGGGAGTTTCTGCCAATAGAGTTATTGGTGAACTCTATGGCCTTTTTCCAGATCTGACTTGGGACTAGAAAGTCAAAAAATTAAATGATAGAGAGTTTTTGATTACCTTCCCCTCTGAAGAAGACAGGAAACATCTCACCAGATTCCCTAGCTTTGATTTTAAATGCAGAACTATTAAAGCTAGTGTAATTACCTCTAATATAACTGAGGATGCTACTGATGAACTAGTTTCTGTCTAGGTGAAATTGTTTGGGGTACCAGTGATAGCCAGGTCTGAGAGTTATATCAAAGCTATTGTTCAACTCATGGGGCTTTTTGAAGAGATAGATGATAGAAGCCTACAAGGAGAGGGGCCCATTAGAGTCAAGCTTGCATGCACTAACCCTTATGCCCTACACTTTACTATCTATATTTACATTAACAAAGTGGGCTTTGACATCAAATGGGAGCCTGAAAGATATGATCTCAAGGACAAACCTGCACCTCCTCCACCACCTCCCTCAAAAGATAATGGGAAGAATGATGAGAACTTTGATGGTGAAGATGGTGATTTTAAAGATGATGATAATTTTGATGACTTGGATGATGAGCAAGATGTCAAGGATTTGACTGATAAATTCCAGAGCTATAAGGGGTCTCAATCTGCTCCTTCCCAATCTAAACAAAAACCTTCCTCTAAATCTTCTTCTAGCTCTAAACATACGGAGGTGAACCAATTGAGAGATGTTTTTGTTATTCCCCAAAACAGAGATGAAAAAAAACTCTCTTCTGAAGTTTCTAAAGCCCTGGTTGTTTGGAATGATAAACAACCTGACCTAGACGGGGGGGGCAGGGCTCCCAAGAAGAAGAAGAGGTGATCTTAAGTGCTCCTTTTATTCATTCTGAGTTTGAGGACCTAGAGACAGATCTTGGAAAACTAAGTGAAGCTGAAAAGTGTGATATCCTTACTGACTCAAATATTGAGAGAATGTTAGAGGAAGAAGAGTTTGAGGAAATCACAAATTTCAATGTGGTGTCTCACAAAAAAGGAAAGAAAGACAAAAAAAAAAGAGATAGAAGCCCTGTGGTGGCTAGGAGAAAGAGTGACAGGCAGAAGAACCAAGACATATCTATCCCCAAGAGAGCTGAGCTTCTCACCCAGAAGAACTTAGAGATTCCAAGTACTTCTTCCCTTGACCAAAACTCTTTTTCTGTCTTTCATCTTTTAGACAATGAGTCTTTAGTTGATATTGCTTGTTCTTCTGGTATCTGTTTGGGGGACTCTTAAAAGGATATAGAAATTAATATTAGTACCATTCGGGCTAAAGAATTGGCTCAAGCTAGGATTGCTGAAATCAATTTTAACAAAAATAAGGAGTTACAGAAAAAGCAGAGAGTTCTCTTGATAAAAATGATAATAAGTTGAATCCCCCTAATACAAATACTCCTGTGCCTAAAAAGAGGGAGACCCAACATAAACCAAGGAAAAGATGAAAGTTATTTTCTGGAATGTCAGGGGCTTAGGGAATGAGGCCAGGAGAAGTCAGTTGAAAGAGTTATTAAGAGAAAATAGGGTTGATATTATTTGCATTCAAGAAACTAAGAAAGAGAGTTTCTCTGATAGAGAGTTACAAAATTTACAAGGCAATTTATCTTTTTCTTGGTGTTGGAAAGCCTCTGTTGGTGCTTCTGGTGGTCTTTTAATTGGCATTAAATGTGATACTCTAAATAAAAGAGAGGTTCATGTGGGGAGATTTTTCCTAAGTGTGGTGTTGGAAAATATTAAAGATGGTTTTATCTGGAAGGTCTTTAATATTTATGGTCCTATTCTAGATTCTCTTAAACCAGAATTTTTGGCTGAGCTTTTCTTTTATATTTCCAACAATGATAAACCTTTGGTGATTGGTGGGGATTTTAATATGTACAGATTTGAGTTTGAGAAATCCAATGATAATATTGATAAAAAAAAGCTATGGATAACTTTAATAGATTTTTTGTTGATACAGAGTTAAGAGAAATTCATAGGAATGGGGGTAGCTATACTTAGACTAATAAACAAGATAATCCTACTCAGGTGGTTCTTGACAGAGTTTTAATTAATCAATCCTAGGAAGATCACTTCCCTGTGTGTACTTTGAATACTATGCTCAGGGTAGGATCTGATCATAATCCCCTCCTGCTTGATCTAGGAGATGACAGAGTTCTGAATACCCCCTTTTTAAGATTTGAATCTGCATGGTTTTTGATCCCTAACTTTAAAGAGATGATTTCAAATAAACTACCTAAGAGAGATAAGAGCTACATTTTAGAGTTCTGGAACAAGAAACTTTCTAATCTTAGAAAATTCCTAAGAGGTTGGAGTGCTAATAACAAGAAAACTCAGAAACTTGCTAATCAAGAGTTGATTTCTACAATTGAAGACCTGGACACTTAGGCTGAAGATGTGGGCCTGTGTCCAGAAGCATGGAAAGAGAGATATGATCTAGAGTCCTCCTTGGAAAATTTTTATCAGATGGAAGAGCTCTTTTGGATGAAGAGATCTGGGGAACAATGGATTCTAAATGGGGATAAAAATACCTCTTACTTTCATAATATAGCTAATAGTAGAAAGAGAAAATGCTTCATTTTCAATTTAGAAGAGAATGGTTGGTTGATTGAAGGTCAAGGAGAGTTAACAAAAGTGATAGTTGATTACTATATGGGGCTTTTTAGAGCTGACAATGTGTCCTGCATTCACCTGTTTTGATTTTTGGAGTGGGGAGTCCATTCTTTATGAGGAGGATGGTAGTTTTTTGACTAGACCCTTTACAATAGAGGAGTTAGATAGGATTATAAAAGGTGCAAAACTTAATACTGCTCTAGGTCCTGATGGTTTTCCTATCTAGTTTTATAAAGAGTTTTAGGGTTACATTAGAACAGATCTCTATGAGATGTTATCCCTGTTACATGTAGGAGAGTTAGACCTGAAGAGACTTAATTTTGGAATCATATCTCTTATTTCTAAAGTCAATAAAGTCTCTAACATTAGACAATTCAGGCCCATCTATGTCCTTAATGAGAGTTTTAAATTTATTACTAAGGTCATTACTAACAGGCTCTCTGAAGTAGCTGGTAAAATTACCTCCCTAACCCAAACAGCCTTTATTCCTGGCAGATATATTTTGGAAGGGTGTATCATAGTTCATGAAATATTACATGAGTTGAGACAAAAGAAGATGAAAGGGGTCATCTTGAAAATTGACTTTGAAAAGGCGTATGACAGAGTCAGCTGGGATTTTCTCTTTGAGGTGTTAAAAAAGAAAATTTTCTCTTCAACTTGGATTCACTGGATTAAATCTTGTGTCGTGGGGGGTAAAGTTTGCATTAACATTAATGGAGTGAAGAGCAACTATTTTAGCACTTAAAGGGGTTTGAGACAGGGTGATCCTTTATCCCCTCTTCTTTTCAATCTTGTTAGTGATGCCCTGGCTAGAATCTTAGACAATGCAAAAAAGTCAGGCCTGTTAACTGGGATTGTTCCTGATATTTTTGAGGGGGGGTTTAACTCACTTACAATATGCTGATGATATAATTCTTTTTATGCCTTCTGATCTAAATGAAATTATTATTACAAAATTTCTCCTATATTGCTTTGAAGAGATATCTAGGATGAAAATTAACTATCATAAGAGTAAAGTTTTTTCTGTGGTATAGAGATGAATGAACAAATTAAAATTGCAAATATTCTAAACTGTCCCATAGGTGTTTTTCCAATGAGATATCTTGGTCTCCCTATTAGCCCTTCTAAACTTTCTATGACTGAGTTAGATTTTATTTCTCAGAAAATTGAAAAGAAATTAGAGACTTGGGAAGCAAAAAATATTTCCTATGGTGGTAGAGCTATTAAATTGGAATCATGCCTCTCTTCAATCCTACCTGTACCATGGGGTTCTATCTTATTCCAGAGGGTTTCCATAAAAAAATAGATTCTCTTAGAGCTAAGAATTACTAGGAAGGGGTGGGCACTAAAAACAAATATCATATGGTCAAGTGGGAAAATTTAGCCTTTCTTAAAGATTTTGGAGGTTTAAGTTTTACTGAAACTAGAACTATGAACAAAGTCCTCCTTTCTAAATGGATTTTTAACATAATAAATGAGGTTGAGGGTAATCTGTGCATTGAGTTACTGAGGAGGAAATATTTGACTTGTAAAGGTTTTTTTTAATGTTCTGGAATTAATTGTTCCCAATTTTAGAGAGGACTGATTAACATGAGGAATTGGGTTAAAATTGGTTCTGAATGGAAGCTAGGTAATGGTGCTTCTATTTCCTTTTGGAATGATACTTGGCTATTGCCCCCTTAAGATAACTTTCCCAAGTTTGTTTAATACCTGTGACCAGCAAGACATTCTAGTGTCAGAGGTGCTCCAAGGGGGATTAAACAAACTCTCCTTTAGAAGAGTTTTCAGTTTGATTGATCTAGAGTCTTGGAAAAAATTGAGAGAGCTGGTTCTAACTTCCCAGGCTAATTCTTTCAGAGATGAATTGGTTTGGGTTTTAGATAGGAAGAAAGTCTTTACTTCTAGATTCTATCTTTTAGAGGTGTTGTAGATAACAATATAGATAGTATCTGGTTTGCTCCTATCCCTCTTAAAATCAAACATTTTCTATGGCTTGCTTATAGAGATAGGATTTAGTCGGCCTTTCAGTTAAAAAAATTGAATTGGGATGTGGAGGTCTTTTGTTAATTTTGCAAGCAAATAGAAGATGCCAATCATATTCTGTTCTGTTGCCCTATGGCAACTTTTGTTTGGTGCTTGTGTAGGGATGCTTGGTCCTGGGATAAGAGGCCTTTAAACTTCAGAGATTTCTTTGACCTTATCGCAGTAAATAGAGAAGCTGGTAGTAAGAGAATAAAGATAATGATTTTAGGAGCTGTTTGCTAGAATCTTTGGATTATAAGAAATGATTTAGTTTTTCAAGATAGAGTTGTTTCTTCTCCTCTGCTAATCATTCATCGTATTATCGCTACTCATTTGCAGTGGAAGAATCTGGGGAGATCCTCTAAGGCTACAGAAGTGGAGATCCGGTCAAACCTTCTTCAATCTTATTTAATTAGCCTTAGAATTAATAGAAGTGGTGTGGGTTAATCTGTTTGAATGGCTGTGGATCAAAGTTGTGGTTTCAGTTTGCACTATCTGTTGCCCTTGATGCTCTAGCTGAAGTGTTAGTGTCTTTTGTTAGAATGCTGGATGGCTTGCTTTTGTTTGGGTGTTGCTCTTTTCAGTCGGTTTCCTTATTCAGTGAAACTTTGAAGTAAAACTGGTATCCCTAGTAACTCTTGTCTTGTATGCTGTGGCTTTCTTATAAGCTGGGCTTTTAAGCCTGTTTTCTAAAAAATATATATATATGATGTAGGCTTGGATATCATTTATGAAGGCCTTTTCATTTAGGATACTCAGTTGGACAAGAATAAGGTCTGCAGTGGCTCACTAATTCTCTGGTTCCCCAACTTCAGAGTTTTATATCTGTTTGTGTGACTCTGGATGGGTTCCATCGATGAATGGCAGTGAGAACTAGGTTGGCATTTCAATTTTGTATGTAATACATGACTCATGGTTTTGAAATGTATGTAGTTATTTGCTTTGTTTTCGTCTCATGTGACGTAGATTTCATACACATACATATATTGTGAGATTCTCCTTGCGCTATTAAAAAACACCATGCATTCGGACTACATATTTGGGGACATATGCGTCCACGATTATTAGTAAAGATTGATTATACCTTGATTAAGGACAATCTAGCTGATGGACTCGTCTATACATGGCAATGCACAAGATGAAAATTAACGGCAAGGTTGTCTAGCTAACTATCAGCGGGTAGGTAGACATGCTTATATACAAGGCAATATGCATGGAGCTTAGCGGCAAGATTACTTATCTATAATTGAATCCAACTCTACATAATTAACAACTCTACATGAACAAACAAAAAATATATTGAGTATAAGTTCTTTCCTGTAACACCCTGCCCTCCAGAACCGCACAGCCCAGCCCAACCGACGGGCGGGCCCACTTACACATAGCACCCCACTTACACTTTCGTCCTCGCTTCGTGTAAAAGGGTTAACCCGGAAGTACTATGGTTGGAGGGACAAGGCCTTATAAGTTGGTTCAACCCTTGCTCAACTAGCAAGGTGGTACTAATCATGTGCACACCGCACTCATGGGCCATATGGGCCATATCCTAATTGGGCCAGGATGTCACACACACCCCCCCTCAAAGGACCTGGCGTCCCCGCCAGTCCAACTTACCCGCATAGCCACACAGGCAAATGTCCAGGAACACGCCCCCTCTTAGCGCACGTCCGTACGTCCAGTGCCGGCGCCATATGCCATGCCATGTGCCTCACACCGAGCCCACATGCGCCATATGCCCGCACACTGACCCGTACGCGCAACCGCGAGGGTCGGCTCTGATACCATTTGTAACACCCTGCCCTCCAGAACCGCACAGCCCAGCCCAACCGACGGACGGGCCCACTTACACATAGCACCCCACTTACACTTTCGTCCTCGCTTCGTGTAAAAGGGTTAACCCGGAAGTACTATGGTTAGAGGGACAAGGCCTTATAAGTTGGTTCAACCCTTGCTCAACTAGCAAGGTGGTACTAATCATGTGCACACCGCACTCATGGGCCATATGGGCCATATCCTAATTGGGCCAGGATGTCACACACACACTTGTCACGCCCAGAAATTCACCAGAATTTCCAAAGCTAATTTGTGCAATAAATCCTCATCCAGGAATCAGCCAAGGTACACAAATTGACAATTTGATAAACATAACCAAAACGAAATAACGATAAATACTTACAACAGAGGCACTTAGTCCTCACACAGAAGAAAACAGCTGCGGAACGGCAACTAGCGTAGCTTCAGCTCCAAGCCACAGGCAGCTCAACTGGGGTATAAGCCAAACACCATCTTCTCCTCCTCGCAAGGCTTCACTCTAAAGATTGCAATAATGCAAGACTGAGTACCACCCACCGTACTCAACAAGCCACACTAGGGAATGCAATGTAATGCAACAGGATACCAAAGGAAAGGCATAATATAGCTTATTTGCGTAAAACAACATTTAAAACATTTGCATTTAAAATCATTAAAAACAGTATAGTTTAATTATTAATCAGTATTGAATCAACCACTGAACAGCGCTCCAACGCAGTTCAGGCCCAAACCATAACTTCTCCAAACAGGAGCTATCCATATTTCATCAATTATCATCATTATTAAATAGTGTGGGACTAATCACAGAAACATTGCTAGGCCCGCCCTTAACCGTGGGCACGGCTATTCGAACAGTTTTACTCTGGCCAGAGGTGTACCAATTTACCCACAAGACACAACTCCACAACACATCATTGTGCCCCTCGATACCACCACGGTACCTCAACACATCACTGTGCGCCTAAGTACCACCACGGTACCTCGGAAAGGAATTGTGATAGGACCCTCCATGTAACCCGCACAACAAGGGAGCCACCCGCTGGACCACCAGTTTCCGGCAGGAGCTGATCAGGCCCCCAACAGGGAAACGATCCAACGCCCAAGACATGGACTTATTGACGCAGCCATGGTGGTCTTATTGACACAGCCACAACACACCATGGTGGACCCCGGTTGAACGTACTACACATTGGATCCTACCATTACCCATGCTGGCTTGTGGTTAGCACGAGTGTTGCTTCGCAACAAGTAGTCCGCGAACCGGTCCTTAACTGTCATGAGCACCGCTAGCAACATTCCAACCTGGTGCTCACAACCCACCATCAATCAAGTTTTAGTTGACATAGTTAATTAATCAACCACGACTCACTGTCGTGAAAATATAGCCATTAATCCATAATTAATCATAAATGAGTCATTAATTACCCACATAAAATGACACTATAGTTTCTAGGCATGGCTAAGCAAAATCCTAAATAATCTAGCCAAATAAATAATTAAACATCTGGCTAGTCAATATTATTACCCGGAGTATCAAGGTATAGATATCAACATCAAAATGGCCATAATTATCAATGGATATTGGATAATAAGTAAATACCCACAATAATGTCATTCGAAAATATTTCATGCAATAACTTGAAAATAAAATAGTTTTCACAACTAGGATCAACATGCTCAAGGAGATTGTCGTGTGACTTGCCTTGCAATCGCAAAAGTCTTCAAATACTCTTCCGAACTCTTCCGCAGACTCCGCGATCTTCCGAAACGGCAATATACGTAACTACACGTAAAACAATAATAATCCTAAGAAACTCCAATAAACAATACATAAAATACATAAACAAGTAAATTATGATTTTATATGAATTTAGAAAGAATAACGGGTCGATTCGGACTTCAAACGGAAAAGATATGGCTTATGGAATATTGAATTCAGAATGAATCCGAAAAGAATTAGAAAAGAATATTCTCAAGAATATTCTCTGAATTTTCGATTAGAATAATTATTTTAGATAAATGCTGACATGTGGGGTCCACACATAGCAGAGAGACACTGCCGATGGGGCCACATGTCGGTGTCACAAGGGGCTGTGCAACGACGCGTGACCGAGGAGGACGAGGGCGAAGGCCGGCAGCAACGGCGGTGACAACAACGACGAGGACGACGGTGCAGATGACGACGGCGATGCCGACGACAACAAAGCGAAGGTGGGTGCGGCGAGATGGCCTTGCCGCTGGCATGGCGACCAACCGGCGGCGCACAGCAAGCAGATGAGGACGCGACGGGCGTCGCTGTAAACAGCGGCGATGATGCCGGGCGGGGAGCAGAAGCGGTGCGAGGCAGACGGCTAAGGTGGTGGACTCCAAGCGACGGCGGCAGATGGGGGAAGACAGAGGGCGGCAGAGGCAGCGACGTCGGCACTGGAGAGAACGGTGCACAGGCGATAGACGACGACGACGACTACCAGGCAACGGCGATGATGAACAGGAGGCAGAGGAGGATGGGCGACGATACCGATTGGAAAAGAGCGATGGCAGCGATGAACCAAAGAAGGACGGCTTCGGTCCGAATGCTCACCGGTGGTGGGGATCGAAGACGACGGCAGCGAAGCAGAGGCGACGGCAGACCGGCGCTGGCAGCGCGGCGAAGCCAACGAAGAGGGAACGGCGACGGCGGCTGGAGGAGGACGGCAGCTCGACGGCGACGCTAGACGGAGACGCCAGGGACGACGCGACGACGACAGGCGGGTTCCCGATCCGAGGCGTCGAAGGAGGAAAAGAAGATGGGGCATTGGGGACGACGGGGTGGATGCTCACCGGCAACGGGCGGTAGACGGGGATGACGACGACCACGGCGACCTCTGTCGGCGGCAAGGCAGAGACAGCCGGAAGGGCGGCGGCTGAGGCAGCGCAGGAGGCCAGCGCGGCGGCAGGTGTAGATGGCGGCGCGGCACGAGGGCGAGCTGGCGGCGGTAGATAGAGACAGCAGGGCGGCGCGACGAGGTGGCGGCGGCGGCCTGGCGGCGTGGAGAGGAGCAGAGCCGGATAGGGCACAGGGGAAGGCGGCTGGCTTTATGTATGGGGCGACGTGGCGGCGGATTCGGCGGCGGCCGTTGCGGGGAGGAGGCGCAGGCGCTGGCCTGGGCCGGGCGGCGGCGGTTGCGGGGGAAGGCGCTGGTGGCGGCGTGGGCCGAGCGGCGGGCCAGGGAGGCGGCGGTGGGCCGGGAGCGCCGAGGCCAAGCCGGGGCGGGCGCAGGCCGAGGAACGGCCTGGGCGGCTCGGGACAGGACCAGCCCGAAAAGAGGAGAGGAGTCCAGAGGAGGAAGAAGAAGTGAGGAGGAAAGAGAAAAAGAAAAGAAGGGAGGAAAAGAAAAGGAAGGGAAAGAAAAAGGAATAAAAGGGTAAAATTGAAAAGGAAAAACAGGAGTCTATTTTTTTTAGGAAAATTCCAATTTTACAGAAATTGGAATTTGGGGATATTGATGGAATCTGAGTCGCGTTCTGGAATTTAGAAATTTCGGAAATACTCAGGACATTGGCATTATCTGAGTACGAGGATATATATATATATACACGTATATATATATTGGGAATCGAAGGGTATTTGGACGAATTTACAAAACAAAAGTACATTTAGTGGGATCCAAGAAATAGAATATTTTGTGGGATTCCGAGAATGGAGAATATTTTCCTGATGGAAATTTGGGGAGACAAATATCGAATTATCCATCAGGTTGGGAACTAGAGGAGATTTTCCGGGAAATATTTATATATCCAAAATAGATGAATATCTTGGGGATGCGGGAAAATAGAATATTTTCCCGGGAACTGGAAAATAGAATATTTCGAATAAAATATTTTGGGATTAGGGAATTGACAAGGGTGTTTTATTGGGACAGGAATTTAGATAAATCTCAGATGATTGGAGATTTGGATTTATTTTAACAGAAAGGGGTTTAAAGGAAATATCTGGAATTTATCTCAAAGAAAAATATAGATATTTCGAATAGAAAGGATCTCGAATTGGGAGTCCAAAAGAGTTCTAGGATTTCAAAATGAATAAATCCGGAAATTCCGAATTTAGGTTTTTGAGGTGACTTTAGGGTTCTGGAAACGACACAAAACCCTAGAGGAAAAGGGAGTCAGAGTTCATGATAAACGGGGGAGACTTCAAAGGACTGAATTAGAAACGACCCGAACAGGGGAAGGGACAAGGAATTTATTTTATATTTAATTACCTTACTTTAGTGATCTTTATAGCATTAAAATTAATTATGTAGCTCCGAAAAATCCAAGAAAATTTCAGAGAGTTTATTAAATCACGAGGAATTTACCAGAAGTAAATACCACCATGAAACACGAAGAAGTTATTATTGTAAATACTCAAATGCTTAAAATACTCCGACAAAACCCCTGGAATATAAAAGCATCCAAGTATTTATTTAAAGATTTAAACTCGGGATTTTTAATATTGGAAATTTCAAAATTTTATTCAAACTCTTTTCTCAAACAAAGATTTTCTAGTGTATTCTTGTATTTCCATTTACCCACGATAATTTTTAATTAAGGCGATTTTCGGGGCGTTACATTTCCTAACTTGATTCTCATTAGCACACAAATAATATATGACACGTATATAAACTAATTAATTAGAAGCCATAAACATTAAGCAATCACCGTGAAACACAAATTCACTTTGAAACCGACTCCAATCAACAGTCTAGCAGTCTGCCGGCCTGACCATTGGGCTAACCGATTTAACCGCACACATACCTTTTAGTCAGACCACCGGTATCTCTTCAGTCCGACCACCGTAGGTCCGATCGGCCTAAGCTCATTGTTCAAATGTTCAAACCGCCTGTGCACGGACACTTTGACAAAAAAAAAACACCACTTCAATAAATTCAATTTAATCAACATCTCAACCTCTATTCATGACAAAACTTAAATCATGACAATGTTTCACACGTACTATTGCTTTTTGGAATTTTTAAAACTTTTTTATTTTTTTAATTTTAAAAATAGACCATCTCAAAACTTATTTCTAAATCTGAACCTTTTGGGTAGGATAACACTGTCTCCTGCCACTTCAGTCTGGTTGGTGTGGTGTCACACCAGCTATACTGGTGTGGCAAGATAACACTGTTATGCCAACTTCTCCTGACGTGGCATTGTTATCTTGTCATGCTAGGCGAAGTGGTATGGCAAAAAAAAAGGTTCAGATTTAAAAATAAATTATGGGAGAGTCTATTTTTAAAATAAAAAACAAAAAGGTTCAAAAAAATAAAAATTCTAATATTTGCTAGTAGACCTTTTGGCCGTGCACCCTGGGATCGATACAGCAGACAAAAATT
This sequence comes from Oryza meyeriana var. granulata, assembly GCA_003991445.1. NCBI lineage: Eukaryota > Viridiplantae > Streptophyta > Magnoliopsida > Poales > Poaceae > Oryza > Oryza meyeriana. The sequence continues at coordinate 70,704 of RYFJ01000459.1, read as the reverse complement.
AACCATGCGTCACTACTACAGAATCGATTTTCGTAGATGGACCCCCTTAGAGGTCGTAGGCGGGCCAAGATGAGGCCCATCTGCGATAATCCCGATCCGGGGGCTCGCTACAGTCCGTCTGCGGAGATTGATTATGGCAGCCGGGCCACTAAGCCACCTACCTGCAATAATGAATCTATTATCGCAGACGGGCCGGTTAGAGGCCCGCCTACGATAATTTGATTATCATAGGTGGGCCTCTAAGCGACTCACCTACGATGTCCTCCTACATATATATCTGGCCAGCCCGATCCCTTCTTTCCCAACCCGATATTTCTCTCTCCAAAATTTACCAAAATATAGGGGAGAGGTTTTGAGCTAGGATTTCTTGGGGGATTTGCCTGCCTATGGTTAGAATTATGTTTTCCTAGTATATTTATGAAGTTTTCCTTCAAATTTACTGTTTGGATGATGTGAATTTTTCTTGGGAATGGTGCTCTTTTTGACCTAGATGTAATAATTTTTATTTTTTTTAAGCATGAAATTGAACCAAAATATTTATGTAATATTAGTGCAATGGTATGTCTTAATCCATATATATGCAATTTAAGTTCTTTTCAAGACAAAATAAGGAGATGACGGATAGTTGGTATTCAGAGACCCCAGTGTTAAACAAACAGCCGAAAATTTGAAGAAAATCTTTGAGAAGCAAAAAAAAGTGGGGAGTTTGTGCCCAGAAGGGAGAAAGATCAGCTAAGCGCTGCGTTGGGTAACCCAGCGTACTCTGGCCGCATCAGAGAAGTATCTTTCATACTCAGTTGGAAGGAAGGGTTTCCAAAAGACACGGGAAGTTACAAGAGACACGATAGGTACAAGGAGAATATGAGGCACGAAATCAGAGAAGAAGTTGCCGAGCAATTATTTCATTTGATGAATAAAAACCAAGGAAAATTACCGGCAGATTTGCAACATGTTGCGTAGCACCAAGAACCTAGCGTAACGTCATCACCTGCGATCTGACACCTAGTAGATGACATAGCCGGTCCTACGCCATACAAGTTATAGGTGCCGATTGGAAGGACAGGCCGAACAAAGGAGGTCGCTAATGGCATGGCGATACCAAGCAAGAAGTTTCACTGTCAAGACATACCTGACAACTACGTGAGGGTGCAAGTGTCAAGGGTCAATGCCGACTGCAATCAGTATGAGCTAGACATTCCCATGCTAGAGGGAATCGAATTTCTAGGCGATGCGGTCAATCAATTCATACTGTGGCATCGTAGAGATATCGTGCTCCTTCAACAGTCACCCGCAAGTGCATCGAAGATTACGGCTCCAAAGAAGACAGCTGCTCCACCGGAGCCGACATCCCCGCTAGGTTCTTCGTCACCGGAAAACCCGGAGTCCCCCAAGGACAAGGCACCTAAGTCCTCACCATATCCACCTTCCCCACCACACCACATCCACCTTTCCCGCCACCTCGAAGCTCGCCAGCCCCTGAAGTTCAAATCGAATCTCAACAGGGCACTCCATCTCCACCGTCCGCTCCACCTCGGGCTAAATCTCCTACTTCACCGTCCGCTCTAACTCGGGCCGTTTTACAGAAGATAGCCACGTACAATAACAAGGCTAATCAAAAGACGTGGATAAGTTTCTGTTTACAGCCTTCAAAGGTAGAGACGATATGAAGAAAGATACTACACCTGATATAAGCCAGAAATAAGTGCTAAGAGCCAAGGATGAGTTGGAGTTCTATGCTATTGACGATGTCCCTAAGGAATTCATAAATAGCAAGTCTTTTCTTCCAACGCACATCTTGAGAACTTTGCTGTGGTAGATGATCAGGTGGCATGAGTGGTACATGAAGACTAATAAAGCAGGCCTAAGCTGGCTAAGTACCAGGGTGCTAAAAGATGCTTTCATGGGTGGAGATGGGGGTGTATTCTTTATTGATTTTAAGGACATGCACGCCGTGTATTTTCTAGAAAAATTGGACGTCAATCTTGTTAGGGCATGAGTCCTGTAAGTATATATATCGATCACTCTTCTTTCTATACATAATCGACCAATCTATAATCGACATGGTGCCTAATATTTTAAGCCATTATGTATATCTAGGTTACAATTACATAATGCGGATCAAACAAGGGAACCGGTTGGCTATCTTAACGCAACTAGAATCTACAAAACGTAACACATCGTCAACATATGTAACGATTCTGCGGAGCTCAAGGACAAGTCATTGGAAGAGAAGAAGAAGTACATCGAGAAACTCTATAGCGACAAGAGTCGTGAAGTGGGGGCATACATTGGTCGGGCAATGCTATTTTATCAAGATAAGAGATGCATAATGGCCCCACTTCAAGTAAGACGATGAACAAACCAACACTTCTGAATCTCTATGCCAACTTGTGCCACTTCATCAACTGTGACATATGTAACACATTCGGTTTGTTTTTCAAATATGAGAGTACATATACGACGAATGACAGTACAAGAAACTTCAAGAGTGGAAAAAAGAACATATGCTTATAACAAATGTATAAAACAAATATTCATTAACTATGTAGACATTTTTGTTGTAAATAATTATATTAGGAAGTACGTTGTATAATAATTATTAATGAGTGAATGACACTTAATTATTTATGTCAATTACTGTCCAACATATGGTGATGTCAATTACTAAAGAATACATAATATTTGGTTTGGAGACAATTTCAAATAATTAATTAATTTATAAAAAAACAAAATAGAAAAGTATTTATTTTTCTATTTTTGGAATTAAAACAGGAGGCGAGCGGCTTAACTGGCCCGCCTCCGATAATGGTTTGTGCAGGTGGCCTCCTAAGCCACCCACTTGCGATAACCGATTATCATAGGCAGGTTTTTAAATGGGCCGCCTGTAAAGATTAATTATCGTAGGCGGACCTATTAAACCGCCTGTCTGCGATAATCGATATTTGCATACGAAAGTAGGCCCATCTAAGAAAAGAGTATTTTTACATTCTCTTCTTTCAGATGAGCCAGCCGTTCATATGTGAAAACCCGTTTAACCCGTATACAAAAACAGCTTCTTTAGTACTGCATACAAACTACACGTGCACACAGGGTACGCACCCCACGTCCCAACGCAACCGAAACGGCTTTTGTATCGACGCGCAGAAAGCGTCCATCCTGGGCCGTGCGTTTCCGGATCAACCGCGCACGCGTCGTGCCATGCACGAAACGGACCCAATCACCTAACCCCTATCCAACTCGACCGCGCGCCCGACCGGGTCGGACTCGAACCCACCCGGCCGGTCTCTTCCATAAATACGCGGCACGCGCACCGAGCTACCGACTCGACCCGACCCGATCCGACCGATCGATCGCGCCGTCACGCCAAGCCCTAGGTCACACAGCAACACGACAGCATCAACTAGCTCGCTCGCGACAACAATGGCGGCTACCTCGACGAAGACGAAGGCGGAGGAGGAGACCACCGTGGTGGTGCTGCGGTGCTTCGACGGCACCAAGGTGGCCGCGCCGGCGGGGCTGGCGGCGGGGAGGTCGGGGCTCGTGGCGGCGGCGGCCGGCGGCGGGGAGCGCGCGGTGGTGGACGTGCCGGGCAACGTCTCCGGCGTCGATGTCGCGGCGGTGGTCGCGTACTGGGAGGCCCGCGCCGCGGCAGTGGATGAGGATGTGTTCGACGGCGAGTTCATCGGCGGGCTGACCCACGACGCGAGGATTGACCTCATCCACGCCGCGCACCACCTCGCCGACAAGGTCCTCTTCGGCCTCCTCGCCTAGATTACCTAACAAAGCAATATCGGTTCATGTTTAGTCAAATTCAGTCGTTTATAGTCAAATTTGAGTCGTTTTCTTTTTACCAAATTCAGTAATTAGGGATTGTACTTCTGAGTTTAATAATGGGTCCGCTGTTTTTATTTAATTTCTAATAACATACATATTACATGCATGTTATCGCGGTTAACAATCCATCTAAATTTCATATGGATGCCAATCAAAATAATTACTCCAAGAATGTACTATGATTTTCATGAAAACCGTGTGTTTGATTACAATTTGCGATTGATTAACCCCAAATAAAAACACTAAATTCGATGATCAGGTTACAATCCATACAGAAAAGAAAATTAAACGCACACCAATTAATTACCCAAACAAACTGCCAATATGCGTATTTGCCCTCCTCAAATCTCAATATTAGTTCCCAGCTTCCCAAGCCTCAGATGGCGCCGAGCACGACGCACAGAGCGACGACAATGGCGGCGAGGTGGCCGTTGATCTTCCACGCCCCGCTGTCGTAGGGGCTGTTGTCCACCAGTGGCTGGCTGCCGAAAGCCCCCGTCGTCGCCGCGACGGCGCCGGCGCCGGCACCACTCAACCCTGCGTCGACACCAGCAGAAGCAGCAGGATCAGGCTGGTCCGGGTCGACGCCGCCCAGGGCCCCTGGCAGTGGCGCAAGAGCCGCGTCGCCCTCCATATCCCCTGGCAATGGCGCGCCCGCGGCGTCGCTGCCCACGGCTCCCGGCAATGGCGCGAACGCCGCGTCGCCACCCAGGGCTCCCGGCAGTGGCGCGACAGCTCCGGCGCCGCCCAGGGCCCCTGCGGCGACTCCGCTGGCAACATCCGCCGCCTGCGGTAGCTCGGCAGCGCGGCCGTTGCCTCCGGGGAACAGTCCGAAGGGGAGGTCGCTGCTGTGCGCGCCGATGGGCTCGGCGAAGGGCGGGAACGCGGTGGCGAGGCCAGGGGAGCCGGGCGCGCCGCAGTGCTGCGCGTGGCGCGGCTCATCACTGGCGCGCCAGGCGAGCTCGCCGTCCTTGTCGCGGATGCGCATGTCGCCGTCGTCGACGAGCTCGAGCCTCTGCAGGAAGTTGGTGCCGTCGGTGTTGGTCTCGCCGTGCCACACCTCCGTGCTGCCGTCGAACACCTCCAGCCCGTGCCACGAGAACAGCAGCGTGCACGTGTTCACCGTGCTCACCGGCCGGCACTCCGACTCCCACACGCTCACCCCGGCCGCCGCCTCGCCGGCCTTGGTAGAGACCACCTCCACATAGCAGAAGTCGGCGCCGAGTCCACCGGCGCCGGGAACGGTGTGGGAACGCACAAAGTACGCCGCATACTTGCCGGACGGCGACGTGAGGAACAGCACGGGCGGGTGAACGTCGCCGGCGCCGTGGCCACCCGGCGGTATGCTCGCCAGGATCTGCTGCTTGGTGACGCGTTCGATCGTGCCCGGCGGGCCTGTCACCGCCGCCGCGAGCGAGGAAGAGAGCAGCACAGCAATGGCAATGCAAGGGAGGAGCGCCATGGATGGCTAGCTAGCTAGGTAAGTAGCGAAGCTTCTTGTGTGCTTGATTGCTTGTGGTTGTGGGTGTGCATGGAGTGGTGCATGTTAGTGTGCTATATATACTTGTGTAGCTTGGGCGGTGGTGATGGAGTAGGAGCAAAATGGTGTGATAAATTAAGGTTTTAGAAAAGGTGAGACATGGATGAAGCTACCTAGGTTGGATGGATCATGGATATATGGGGAGTGGTTGGAGATGGAGTGTATCACCTGTTCCAATATATACTAGGGGATTGGGTGAGCATATAAGTTGGACAATGGATCAGCTCTATTTGGGTCAGAGATATATTAATAGAGAAGAAATTTGGGTGAGATATGGATTCAGTTAAGTAATTATGGAATTGAGAGCAGGTGTTCGTTTGGAGTTTTGGACCTTGGAGAGGTAATTTAGATTGTTAATGCCATAAGTTGATTGGTTGACATCCTTTTATTTGGGTCCAGATATGCATTCAAGGTTTGGAAAAGCAATTGTGTTTGGGTCCCTCCACAAGATGTGATTACAAATGGATATTTTTAAGTCCTCACAGACATGATTACATTAACCTTTGTTTCATATGCGCACGATTCAAATGAGTACTGAAATATTTTTGAAAAAATTGAGAATATAGTTCATTGTGTCACCTATCACTTCGCAAGCATGCTAGTTAAATTCGATTTACAGACGTAAAAATGAAAATAACAAATGTAACTACAAACCAACTACTACTCCTAAGTCAAGTAATAAAGTGTGAGAATTATGGTGCATTAGGAAACCTGTAATACAATTTGGCTTTTAATTATACTACTTAACAAACTGTCAAGTGCTCCCGGCAAGGGAAAAGCCCAGTAAATTGATAGCCCAATAATGCTCCGGGACGTGTGACGGAGTCCTGCGAACTTGATTGCTTCTCCAGCTCTCACCCTTGGGCCAGCACATTGCAGCTGACCACCAATGGGCTTATAGAAACTAGCTAGGAGCCAATCCCTCTCATAATCAACCTTAGTTTGCAACAAATTTTGTATCCGAAGTGTGGCAACTTGTAGATCGTGTGGCTAAAAAACCTAGCTAGTCGTCGTACTCATGGCAAATCTCTACTATTATAAAAGTAAATAGTATTTTTGTCTTAATTTTTCGTCCGTCGTCCCATACGCTTTCATTCGTCGCGAGCGCTCTCATCCGACTCCTCATGCAGAATTTTTTCCCACGTACACATCACTCACGTTCACCATGCGCACGCGTCTTCCCGCGTAGACCCCGCGCGTGCATCAGCATCCTGCGTCTCCTTTTTTTCCGTTGCCACTAGCGCGTGTAATTCCGCGTATCGAGGTGGAGACTGATCATCAAATCAGGAGTCGTCCATGAACTATGATTTGCACAATTCTTCAGTTAAATCGAAGTTGAAACCGTGAAGTCATCCACTTATCAGATCAGGTCTCTGGTGCTCAATGGCAGCATGCCCCTCGCATTGACCGCCACCACTTATCATCGCTGGCATGTATGTATGCAACAGTGCGGTTGTTGTAGGCTAATGAGAGCAAGAACGTGGGCTTTTGTGATTAGGCCGTACAGTTGAGTTGATGAATTGCATGCAAGCAGAATATTGCTTTCCCCCATGTCTACTCCAATTTGGAGCTTTACAACGACTTGGGCAACCTTTTAGCATGAAGCGATTGTTGTGATAGGATTGAAGTGAGCACCATGATAGTTAATGTCACATTCCGTTACGTCCAAATACTATACATGCAAGATGTAATGTTTTCGTTCATCCGCACTTTCTTTCGTTTGTCGTCCCGATTCTACGGCTATGATTGGTTTATTGGTCTGTCATCTCCCTTTTTAGATGCTTATCTTTGTGTTTCCAAATTAGATTAAAAAAATTATCCACCAATACCACTAAACAAAACCCAAATCCCAAACTTGCCTTCGTTCCATTTGCGCCCTCCCATTGCAGTTCTCTGCTCCCCTCTCGCTCTCTCTAGCTAGGAATTGGTGTGATGTCATCTCCTTTTATTAGAGCTGGTAGACAAAAAATAAACTATTTTGAACAAGTTATCTGGGAGATCTACATGAAGAACATGTTTTCTTGAAAGGGCTTATTGGCTTATTGTGCTGGCTTATAAGCCGTACGTAAAACAAGAAACATCGTTAGCGCGTGATTAAGTAAGTATTTACTATTAAAACTTGAAAAATGAATCTATTTGATTTTTTCGAGATACTGCATATTGAAACTTTTTGCAAAAAATACACCGTTTTACGTTTTGGGAAGCATGCTAACGAAAATCGAGGGAAAAGCTAGAAGCAATAAGCAGAAGCAAACGCTGCCTTAGATGACAACATTTGAACTTAAGTCACCTAATATATAACATATTCTTTCCCACTGCAACGTACGGGCACTTTCTAGTATTGGTTTAAAAAGAAAGTCTATAACAAGCGGGGCTAAAAGATAAGAATATGTGGCACGTCATATGTGTGGCAGCAAACCAACACACCATATATATTTAGACAAACCTACCGACCTAAAGTGCGGTACAAATATGAGACCAACCAAACAGGAGCAAGAGATACCTCCCACAATCATAAAAGAACAGTAGCATGAGATACCTCCCACAATCATAAAAGAATGCCGGTGTAGGTTTTTTCAAAATCAATAAATATAATTTTGATCACTTAATTCTTGTAGGTAAATTGAAAAAATAGTTACATAAGTATAGTATTATGAAATATTTTGTTTTAACAGACTTGGCCATGGCAATTTCACGTGCTAAAAATATATATTATAAACAATAATTATGGTCAATCTTAGCTTATTTTACTCGGATTATAAAATGGCATTCTTTTGTGACTAGAGCGGTATATTGAGATCTGCAGTCTTTCATAAACTTTTTATGAAATCTTCATAATTACCTGTTAGTATGTCACAGGTTAGATGATTTTTTTAATTTGTATGTTATACTTTTATCCGTTTATTTAGGGCTTGTTTGGTTACCCACCTTAGTTTGCTATAATTTATATCGGAAGTGTGGCAAACAGCAGATTGTGTGGCTCAAAAGTTGGTTGCCACACTTGTGGCAAAATTGGGCTTGAGAAAAAAATCCATAACAAATAAGGCCAAAGGATTAAAAAGTGTGGACGTCATACTTCTGACAGTAAACCAAACATCAAACGCAGTTGATCAGTCTGACCTATCTAAAATTTTGCAAAATATGACACCAACCAAAACAAAACAGGCCCTTAGTCTTGGCTTGTTCAGCAGGTAAGAAGAGGAGAGAACATTAGTTTGCTTTTAGAAGCAGTTAGAGACGAATCTTCTTTTGTGTTGCCAAACAACCAAACACACGTATGTAATATATGCTTTCATACTTTTTTTATTATCTATGGGATATTGTTATGCTGTTTTTTATGTGCTCAATTACGTACTCAATTAATTTTATTATTAAGTCATCATCGTTCACGCAGCTAACGTCGTCGTATGATTATCCTCTCGCAACCTCAAAATCTACATCAGCTAGCACTCCCATACGCTCATCACACACTAACAATTTTTATACTCATCCGTATAGCACACATACACGTATACGGTGTACTGGTATGCACACGTATATGACAGGCCGTCGGGTATACCTACACATATTTCTAGCTATATATAGAGCTCGCCGCAGTTGGCGATGACGACGGGCTTAACCGTCTTGCCGCTTCTGGTGCCGGTTTTGCCGACGGCGAACACGGCTTCCATCGCGCCGACGACGCGGCCGAAGGCGACGTGCCGGTCGTCCAGCCACGGCGCCCTGTCGACGGTGATGAAGGACTGGGAGCCGTTGGTGTTGGGCCCGGCGTTCGCTATTGACACTAACCCGCGCCCGTCGTGCTTCACCTCGAACCCCTCGTCGGGGAAGTACCTCCCAGCGCCGTCGAGCGCCGTCTTGCCGCCGGTGCCGTTCGCTGTCGTGATCTCACCACCCTACTGGCATATGACCCCGGGCACAACCTGGTGGAACGTCGAGCCCTTGTAGTGGAGCGGCTTGCCGGCCCGCCCCAGGTCGCGCTCGCCACCGTCGGTGCACAGCAGACGGAAGTTCTCCGCCGTCTTGGACACCTTGTCGGCGAATAGCTCTATCACCAGGCTCGCCGCTGATGACATGTCCAAGAACACCGTGGGGCCACCATATCAATATCAGCTCTCTAATACCCGATACTAATATATGGTTTCCGTTCCCTCTCTCCCCCCCAACCGCCTCTACCCATAAAATCCAACCGATACTGACGCCTACTCATCGGTGTCGGTTGGGGGCTCTACACGACACTGATAAAACCGGCACAGAACAGGTGGCCGAGCCAAGCGTGGTGAGCCGAGCCGATTTGAGGCAAATAAAAAATCTCCCAGCATCTCATTCTTTCGATCTCTCCCTCTCACTCTTCCTCTCTTTCACTTCTCCCCAGCCACCACCAGCGGCCTCCTCCTTCCTCGCTGCTTCATCTTCCTCTGTCTCTCTACACCACTAGCGGCAACGGCGGCACCACAAGGTGGCTTCTCCTCCTCTCTCTGCACCATCGGTAGCGACAAGCAGGCGGCGCCCTCCTCCTTCCTTGTTGCCTCTTCGTCTTCCTCCGTCTCGCTTGGGTTTCCGCACTGCCGTTGCCCCCGCAATTCGCCACCACCCTGATTCATGGTGGAGGAGCCGCGGAGAGCAGATCCGGCGGCCCCCAGCTCAGGCCTACCGGATCTGCTCCTCGCGCCGTCTCCACCGTGCCTGGGAGGAGAAGGGAAGGGTGAGCAGGAGGAGGCAGCAAGCCATACTTGGTTCGACGACGACGATGGCAGGCTTGACGGCATCTCCCTCCCTAGACCGAGAAGAAATGGGAGATGGATGCAGCTCGAAGGAGATCGACAACGGCGGGACGGTGAGTGGTGCATGCATGCATCGATGATCTGTGATCTGTGATTTGTCCATAAGTTCTTCGATTTGTCAATGAGTTCTTGATCTTGTGTATTGATTCATGTAATACTAATGATATGTTAAGAGAATTGATCTATGATTGCTTCGTGATTAGTGAATCTTGTGATTGAATCTGGTTTTTTGGTGCATCGGCTTGGCTCGAATTGAGCTGAGCTGCCTCTTTGTTTTAATTAGAAAACTCATTAATATCGGGTCTATATTTGGGACACTATGGTCACCACTCATCAGTAATGTACTGCCGTTCCAAAATCAGCACCGATGCCCGTGTGGAACCGGTACTGATGGGGTAATGTGTAGTAGTGAAAGGCGCCAACGGCTGCAACAGAGAGAACCATGGCTTTTTTGAGTAAAATGCACGCGCCCAAGCGGTTTCGTCAAGATGTCAGTGAGCTGTCCCTCTGTTGCATTGAACTCGACATCAATCTTCCCTGTATCAACGCACTCTCAAATTTGTAGTAATATGCTTGCTTTGATCATGAAAGACTGGGTTTATGCCCAAGGCAAACGCCGACTTGTTGTCGACGTTCAGCCTAAAAGCTTTTGGCGGCTCGCCGAGTTTATCAAGTAGCTGCGCCAGCCATACTCCTTGTCACGCTGCCATGGTCACTGCTATGTACTCTATTAAATATATGATATGGATTTCTACGTTGCCATTTATTTGGATTAGTTTTTTTATAGTCTTTATCTATTAGGGTCGCTAGTTTTCTCTCTTTATATATCTCTTATAAGCTGTATGGAAAAAGTACGATGACTACTATTTTCTTGTGTCTATAACCTAATCCTCAAATATTGATTATTGCCAATCGGCGTTTTTTCCCGTGAAATTTTTCCACATAAAAACTTGTGTCTTCACTGTACATTTATTTTTATAACAAGTAGTATCAGAATTTTGGAAATTCAATTTACAAAGTTCTGATACTATCCAGTCGGCTCCGTTGGATTCGTCGTCAACAGATCGATCTATCCGGTCGTTGCTGCGTTTATCTTCCTCACGAAATCAATTTTTTTCCAGCGAGAAGTTTGTAGCTTGGTGTCTTGTCTGTTAAATTTCTAAAGCAAATCAATTCCGAGTTGGCGTACCAGTTCGCGAAGTGGTGCATCTATTACCGAGGAAAAGCAAGGCAACAATGCATCGTTGTCTATAGCCGAAAAAGCTGATGCGCATGCGCAACTCTCGCACATGAAAAAAAATAATTAAAAAAATAATATTATTAAAAATAAAATATTGAAAAAATAAAGTAAATTTTATATTAATAATTTAAAACTTTTATCTCTAAATTTGAAACTTTCAATTCAATTTTCAAAATTTCAACTCAAATTTTAAAACTATTAACTAAAAATTTTAAAAAATCTACTCAAATTTTGAAATTTCCAACCCAAAATTTGAAACTTTTATTTACATTCTCAAAACTTTTCAACTGAAATATAAAACTTTTAACTCTGCCTATTTATATATTATTTTATAATTAAAAATTATTAAACACTAATGATACTAATATTGGGTTAATTAGTACTTAATGAGGGGTGTACGTATGGCCTGCCACGCACGCAAGTTACCTAAGTCGCCCAAGTCACCCGCGTGCGTACTAGCTATACCCATCTATAGCACGCTACTTGAGGAAGATTAAAAAATTCAAGCGAAGTTGCCGGTTTTTCTGTTGTTTCCGTGTGGACACCAATTTCTGGCGAAATTGCAATGACCACCCGACAAGCTTACCAAAAGGTTTATCTAGAGATAAAAGTATTTCGTTTTGTGCACACAGAAGTGTAGCAGAGGTTTGCGTTTCTGCTAGGTTTACCCAATTTTCATGCTAGCAGATTTAGGATTCAATTTTCATGGTGAGTTTGAAGTATGATTTATTGCTCCTACATTAAGCTGTTCTTTCGTGAAAAAGAATTCGCCGAGAGAGATCATCGGCTCACTTATTATAGAAGAGATTAAAATTTCTAGCGGATTATCCTAGGCTCACATGGTGGCTTACTTGGAGGTTTATCACGAGACAAAGTGCTTCCTTTCATTCAGAATTTATTCCCAATGACAACTATGCAGTATGATTTTTCACTCTTGTACTGTGATGCAAGATTCTGATCATGCTCAAGCCTAAATGGTGTTGGAGTTTAGTTGAGGAACACGGACTTAATTTCCAAATGGTGCACTCGCCACCCCTCTGGGCGGCGAGTACAAGGAGCAGCCAGATCGACTCCAGTCAAGCATCCGAAGCGAATACCTTGTCGTAGTCGATTCCCTGATGCTAGAGGTAGACCTTTGCAACCAGGCGCGCCTTATGCTTGATAACGTGCCCAGTGGCATCCTTCTTGAGCTTGAAGACCCATTTCAGCCAAATTGTGTGGTGGCCGACGAGGAGGGGCGCGAGCCGCCAGGTCTTGTTCTGCTCAATGATTCCATCTCATCGAGCATTGTGTATCGCCACTCCTGGTTGTTCGGCCTCATCAAAGGAGGATGGCTCCTCCCCAATTGCCAGGTGCAGCTCCCCATCGAACACGTAGCGGGGTAGCATCGCCGACGATCTCATCGATCTTGGGGAAGTGCTGCGGACAGATGTCGTGGTTGACGTCAGGTGTTCGCCTGCATCTTTTGGGGCGGCCCCTCCCAGTGCCTACGTGCTGTGATCAGCTGCATCTTGCAAACTTAGTTCACTAGACGCAGGTGACAATCTTACAAAGGATGATCCTTTGAGCCTTAGGCGTAACCGATGAATACCATGGGCATTCTCTCATCCTCTAGCTTCTTCAGATGTTTTTGACATTTGCCAGACACCCGAATGTCTTGAGGTGGTGCACCGCTGGCTTACGCCCCGTCCAGGCCTCATACGGAGTAAGGACGGTGAGGCTCATCGTTGGCGAGCAATTGAGAATGTAGACAGTAGTTATGACTGCCTCTCCCCAGAACTCCACTGGCACAGCCATGGCCTTCAAAAGACCGTGTGTTGTAACCACCACAGTTTGCTTCTGCCATTGCCGGTTCGTGAGCTCGCAGTCACCACCAGCCTAATGGTGATAATGGCACAGAGGAGGTGAGGGAGACCGTTGACGGTCATGGCACGGAGGAGTCCTTGATGCGGCATGGGCTAGAGCCAATATAACTCTGATACTAAGTGTTAGCGGAAAACCTTAGAATCTCGCTCAACTCAAGTACGAAGAACACATGAACACATGGTGTTTTTGGTGCTGCAATGAAGGGGCAGGGCTTTTCGCTTTCTTTCTCTTCTTAAAAGGAATTATAGACTTGATTGTGGCCATTGTGGCCGACGTGCGTGCCGCACGACCCACTCCACTGTGTGCCATCCCACACGATCAGATCGTGGCACGTGCACGAATGCATTCAGGCTACAAAGACACGCTTGACACAATGAGCTCTGACTCGACCAACATAGCAAACGAAAACCGGAAGTACTTCTCTCCGGGTGTCCGACGAACGAGTGAATATCGGGCGTCTGAGAAAGCAGCGATGTGTGGGATTGAACTGGGAAAATAAATTATTTTTATTGGTCACAGGAAATGAAGCATGCAAGGAAGAGTGATGTGGAAAGTTAGCTAGCTTCTCACCTCTTCCTCTTTCTCAGTTTAAAGGTTTCTTTTCTTCCAAACTATTTATCCGATTTTTTTATTCGATTACATCATTGTATTCGCTGCAATTAAATCTATATAATAAAATCTTAATTGATTATATTCTAATTAAAGAAAAATGTGTGCTTCAACCGTTAAAATTCAATGTTTTATATGTGAGAAACGAATGTTTTAGCTGCAATTCGACCATGTTGCATATTTTAAGTTTTTATTGTAATGTATTTTTAGTATTGCACATAGTGTTATTTTGATGTTTAAACAAGTATTTTTTGATGTTTCACTAATTTATTTGCAAATATTGCATGTGATATTTTGTAATGTTTCAGTAAGTATTTTATAATGTTTAAACAGTTATAATCTGATGTTTTATGTATGTTATAAAAATGTTTCAATTAGAAATATAATCATTTATATTTTTTCATTGGAAATATAATCGTGTGATATCTTGCTGTAAATATTTAATTATAACAAATAAAATGATGTAATTGGATCATAAATTAGACGAGTAATATAGAAAAAAATCTTTGAAGAAAGTGAGGAGGTGGTGATGAACATGTACAGCGTATAGAGAATGGTGTAAAGCATGCAAACAACATGCGTGCGTGTGTGCGCATGGAGAAAAAGAAAAGGAAGGCGTTGTGCACATGTATGCACACAATGTGGAGAAAAAACTAGATCAGACAAAAAAGCTAGACCAGGCATGCATGCACCTGCTGCGGTGGCACCAGGAAAGGCGTCCGATTTTTTTTATTCTATGGACGTTCGATCCGTAGTTATGTCTAACGTAAATAGAGGAGAAACAGAAGAAACATAGAAAAACCTGAATCTAACATGTCAGGTATTAAACTGAAAACATAAAGCACAAAAGTTTATCAACACAAATTACTAGCAATAATTTGCCAAAGTGGCACTCTCAATCGCTCCATTTTAATTTATTATTAGTTCGTCATACAGGACGCAGTTAATTATAACGTACTTCACACGTAATTATCCACTCGCAGCCTCAAAAATTACATCAGCTAGCACTCCCTTAGTTACGTACGCTCATCACACACTAACTTATGTGTACACATACGTATAGCACCTGTGCAATACGTACGTGGCCGTCGGGTATAACATGCACACAAATTTCTAGAGCTCGCCGCAGTCGGCGATCATGACGGGCTTCACCGTCTTGCCGCTCCAGGTGCCGGCCCGGTCGACGGCGCGCAGGACGTCCATCCCGTCGACGACGCGGCCGAAGGCGACGTGCCGGCCGTCCAGCCACGGCGCCCTGTCGATGGTGATGAAGAACTGGGAACCGTTGGTGTTGGGCCCGGCGTTCGCCATCGACACCACCCCTGGCCCGTCGTGCTTGACCCCGAACCCCTCGTCGTTGAAGTACCTCCCGGCCCCCTCGAGCGCCGACTCGCCGCCGGTGCCGTTCCCGGCCGTGATGTCGCCGCCCTGGCACATGAAGCCCGGCACCACCCGGTGGAACGTCGAGCCCTTGTAGTGGAGATTATTCTTGCCGGACCGCGCGCTGCGCTCGCCGGTGCACAGGCGACGGAAGTTCTCCGCCGTGGCGGGCAGCTTATCGGCGAACAGCTCGATCACCACACGGCCAACCCGCTCGCCGCCGATGTCTATGTCGAGGAACACCCTGGGGTTGGTCTTGGACGCCGGCGCCATTGGTGACACAGCGAAAGAGAGTGAGAACACAAGCAACCTAGCTACTAGGTAGATATCTACTTGTCTATGGCAAATTGACTTCTTGTCTCTTGGTTTGAGACTTGTGGGAAGAGGGGATGATGGTAATATATAGGGGCCAATGGTTGCATGGAAGATGAGAGAACCATGGCTTTTTTAGAGTAAAAGGGATACCTCCCGCGTATAGAAAAATAGTTTTGCTTTTAGGGGTACTATTCTCACGCGAGGACGACTCTTTGATACTCGTCGTCGTCCGATTGAAAATGCTAAATTAAATGTCATGCCAGAGAATATATTATATAGGGAACGGTCGTTAGAAAAACATGGAGAACTCCAATTTCATCATTTCTTTTTCATTTTCATGTGGTAGGAATTGAGCATGTGCGTGAGGTGTTTTTCACGGCTATTAATTTGAGTTGCTTGGGACAATCACATCAAGTCTCCTTTTGTTCTCTTTGTGGTCGAAATTGGGATATGCAGGTTCACATCTTGTTGAAATGCAAGTGGGATTCTGATTTGATGGTACCCTAGCTAGGTAGATAGGTTATAGGCCGGCCGGCGAAGAGATTTTCTATTAAGCGAATATAGATGTGGTAAAATAGACTAATCGGGCTAATGCATCAGATGCAGCACTACTCTACTTTTATAATCTTGTCATCTTACCATGAAAAAAAAATATATTAGTAGTATGAATGTGCATTGATAATTGGTGGTTAATTACTAACGCTACCAAAATTTTGAAATTTCGTGAGGATTAAAATACCCTCACGAAAATAGAAATACCCTCACGAATCAGAAGCCAGGAAAATATTCTTTTCGTGAGGGTTAACCATCACGAAATATTTTCGTGACGAAAAAGGATCCGGTGCTTTGGTGCGGGTATAATCACATGTAAAATACTTACGCCACCGGTTGATCTAGTGCTTTCTTGTCCAAGTAGGATACGATGCATTGTATATTATTTTCGTGAGGGGAAAATCATTTTCGTGACGGTATTTTCGTGACGGTTTTCGATGCACCGTCACGAAAATTGTGATTTTTGTGAGGGTGCATCAAAAACCCTTAAAAAATTCGTCACTCTCACGAAAATGGTGTTGTCTGGTAGTGAAAGTAGTTAGTGCTACTGTTAACATTGCGTGGAACCAACTGGTTGGTTTTTGCATACATATGCTTCCATCTGTCTGTGCTCAAATTCTGCGTACATAACAAGCAAACCTCGACGAGGTATAACTATGCCTATACATATTAATTAAGGCCAGTGCACGATCAGATCATTAGATATATTAAGAGGAACGTATCCTACCGTGCGCACCAACTAATTAATAAATATTACAAAAAATTTTAGAAAAAATTATACATGTACTTTAAATAGAATTACACTAATGTATAAAGTCTCATCTTCAAATTCATCATACACAGAGAGCAACAAAAGATATAAAATTAAATAGTTTGCGCTTACTATTTAATTTGTTATGCAAAAAAAGAGATAATTTGACATGAACAAAAATTATAGCTTGTTGAACACCTGTAAAATGACAAACAAAAATAATGAGTAAATTGTATTCACGATACATCAACTTAGCACATAGGTGCAATTTAGTAAAATAACTTAAGAAGTGAGCATGCTAGTGTAACAAGTTGGTATGTATATCTAATCTAGTATAAGAACTTAAGAAGTGAGCGTATAGGTGTAACAATTTAGAAAGTAGATGCGATTTTGGTACAATAACTTAAGAAGTGAGCATGATAGTTCAACAACTTAATTATTGCGAGCATTTTTTTCTATACATATTTATTTTCTAAGTACATATTTTATCAATATACTTGAGTAGTTTTGTGTAAGTATACTTAATTTTGACATTCCAGTAACTAAAAGTCAATTAGACCTTACTATGTAAGGAAATTTTGTATTTTGGTTGAGATTTAAGAAGGTGAAGAAAAAATCCAAACTGGTGGTGTAAATTGAATGACCAGTAATTTTTATAGATTAAATGCAAGATTGTAAGGCAATATCCATAGGATTGCTATATGATGGCATATTAACATCATAAAAATACTCATTTAGTACTCGTTAACCAAAACAATACATACAAGTACTTCTTTACTAGAACTTATCCATTTGCCAAGTTGTTGTATTTGGGTATTCAATTCTTTGTTTAATTCTTAAATTCTTGTATGGACTGTACCCGCATGTTAATTTTTTTTCACCATCAGTACAATTTACTCAAAATAATTCTAACCTAGACAAATATTTAAGTCCATCAATTCTTAATTAAGTACAGATTTAAAATGACCTATACGAATATATACTAGTACTGGTTACTTGGGAAGTATACACTTGCAGAAATATGGAAGTTGATTTTAAGCCTACAAGGACATGCGCATCCTCTTTTTTTTACAAAACAATTATGCAACATATATTATTGTGTTACATGTCTCTCTACAAACAAAAAAAGTTAAATTCAATCCAGAAATGAGGGCACCAAAATAAGAACAATTTCAACTGCAATGTTATTGCACTTTCAGCTCTGCTATTTGTCATCGCTTGATATTTTTTTTTATTTGTTAGTTACCTACACCCACATAATGCATAAGCTAAATTTGCACAATATAAAAGATGCAACTTTAGTATAAACGAGATGCAACTTTTAGTTTTCGTTGTCTTTTCATTTCTTAGAGTAGCCTAGATGTATTCTATGATTATCTTAATTCTGTCTCATATTAAAAATGATCTACCACAAAGTTTATTGTAATGTAAGTTTTTTTTACCCAATGGAAAGAAAAAGAACATAGTATGAACAAACATATATAGAACATACAGCATGAGATGAATGGACGGAAGTGTCTGACAATTGATGACAAATCAATCAACTGATAACTAGATACTTCCTTGAACTTTTTTTTTTTTGCCAAATTTTGTTATTTTTTAATATTTTATTTTACATATTTATGGAGGGACATTTGATGCAATAATACGAATAGTCCAATTTTTGCAGAAATTTTTGTAACTGCGTGCAAAAAAGGGGAACATGCCCTTGCTAGCTAGACTGAAGAATATGATGCAACGGTAAATTAATTATACATAATAGTTGTCCTGCAAAAAAATTATACATAATAGTAACCGAATTCACGAAAGGCAATAGTATTGTTCTGCCTTGCGTAGTGTGTAAGTTTGGCTTGCCTAACAAAAGTGCAGACACCTATCATTCGTGGCTGTATTTGCAATGTGTAGAGTAAGGTAGAGATTCTTCTCCAGTTGTAACGCACCTATTTATTCCTCTCGTCAGCGACCGAAAGGGCATTAATGTATAAATTAGTACCAGTCAACCGGACTTTTATGTTTTGTTCAACCCAAATTTCTCAAATCCTCAAAGATACAGTGTTTTTGTTAAATAACTCCAGTTTTGGTCTCAAGGCTTGCACTTTAATTTGCCCGACGAAATGCAAGTCACCTTTATTCCAATTAGTAGCCTTGCATTCTTGTCTAATATTAGGAGTATATTACTGATTCCAAGTAAAGAAAAATGTCAATTTCTTGATTCAAAAAACGAAGAGATAGAGATTGAGTGTATATATGCACCGTCATATTCTTATTCGTTCACTTCGCTCTGTCTGTGAGTGCTCGTCTAGACGATGGAGAGACAACTCATATCCCCTACAGTGGAAGGGATATCTAGACACCCCGCGTCTGTCCCGTCGTCGTCTACTCCACCGGCTGACACCGACTTGGTGGCGGAAGAGAGAGGTGGAGCAAGATAGGAGTTAACAGTGAAAGGGGTCTGAATGTTATGAGTCGGCCCCATCAACCTCCGGAGGATGGAAGGAGTTGGGGGTGCTGGGGAAATTGTGTGCACGGGAACAGAGGATGGCTAGGAAGGAATAGCCAGCCTCTCTAGTGGACCGGCCATATGGTTTAATCAATCTAGATGAAGAGACCGTTGGAGCTCTCTTTTTTTTTTAAATTGCTAAAATTTAGATTTTACGTGGAGAGTCATATAACCACTCTATTGGAGATGCTCTGTTGATCCACTCAAGGCCAGCTGTTCATGTCACCCTCCATGCGTGAGGGAGGAGAGAGATGAGAGTCTGGGTGGTAAGCCATATTAACAACCGAAGAGAGAGATGTGGTACTTTAATTTGAGTCTGTATAATATATTTAATAACATTAGAGATTATTTTTAAAGTTTAGAGACCGAGATGATATTTTGCTTTAAGTTTAAAAACCACTAGTATATTTCACTCTCAATATGCTTAGTACACGTACGTGGTTTTTTTCCTAATTAATTAATCCGTGATGTCAACAAGAGCATGTCGGTATCATTTGCTAGCTGTTTTGTAATCATGAGACATAGGTACTGTTGTGATTTAACAACATTGCACAACATACACAGATTATCGAATCGAATAATCATGGGCGGCCGGTCGTGTGAAGACTCAAAAATTAAAGGTCCATGCAGCAGAGAGATTCTCTTGCCACTACGTAATAAGGCGTCCGAAAGCACCCAAGCGAAGTTTCGTGGTGGTTGTCAACTTCAATATGATGTACAGAGATCTGCATACAGATACACAGCGTTTCATTGCAAATTGACGTCGTTTTCCAGAAGGAATCAGCTTTGAATGAGAGGTGAAGGTGACGACACTGACCGGGACGAAGGATTGTAGTTTACACCGTTCTTTACATTTCTGCGACCGAGTAAAATATTCATGTGTTTAGAAGAGTGCTTATATGAAAAATTAACTGTTTTATTTTATCAGGTAAGATGAGTGATGTTAAGTATCCATGTTTAAGTAGCACCCGACTCAGTAATCGACAAATTTACACGTTCGCTAGTGATTAGTCGACTAAGATCAAGGTAACAAATAGCGTTCATAGCTGCCGCTATAGCGGTAACAGACCTTCCACTACCACTTCAATGTAGCGGACTAAAGATACCATATTGGAACTTAGCTGCCGCAATAGCGCTTAGCGACCACTATAGTAGTCCGCTACTGCTTTGTTGGCCGGCTATTGCGTTTGAATGATGTTGTTTATGCATGGATAGGAAAACTTGGCATCATGTGCCTTCTTTATATCTTACTCATTTATGTTATTTTATAATTTTTATGCTATCAAATATATGGATAATTAAGTATGTAGTCTAAACTTCTAAATTTTAAGTGAAACTTGATACTAGTATTCATATATAATCAAAATGTACAGTTATTTTTTGAATTCCACTATTGGAACTTAGCACCAGTGTAACACCCTAAAAATTCGGTTAAGAAAATACGTAAATTTTCAAACTTTTTCCACCATGCCGCGTCTTTGGTTGCTATACTTGTGATTTGATAAAATTCGACGCAGATAAAGTGACCAATAGACCAAAACCAATTGTCAGGTTTAACTTGATAATTACAATAATTTCTAAACCTCTATAAGAAAAGGAAATTAAATTACTCTTTCACTCTCCTAACCTCGTCTCTTGAATAATAAGAGGGAACCAACCTTCAATCCATAAATTAAATATGAGGACTAGAATGCTAAATTAATTTTCAAACCACGCATGGTAACTTAACAAGACTTTTTAATAAAATCGAAGAACCCTAATCAAAATGAATATTAAAAGCTCAACTTATTAGAATAAGAAATCAAACACCACCTCAAACCGAAGGGTAAACCGTACTCTCTAAAATGCCATGAAACCACCTAGACAAAATTCCCAAATAATGGAAAGTTTTTCACTCAAAAATAATTAGGTAAATTTTCAACTCGCAACTAAATTAATTCTCTATATAAATGAAACTTTTATTTTGAAGGAAATATGAAGAATCAAAGCTCAAAATTGAATTCTCAAATTCCTGAGTGGGAAATCAAAGCCAAACTCCAATTTATAAACCCAAATATCTCAAAAAGCAAACCTTTTGATTAAACTTTCTCAAAATGGAAGCAAAAAAATTATTAAATCTTTTCCATGTCGGGCTCAATCCCTTTCCCTCCTTGGCCCATCTTCCTCCTCTACCAGGATCAGCTCAGCTCAGCTCGTACCTTCCCTCAAGGCCAAGCTGGCCCAGAAGACCAAGTCAGCAAGCTGGGCCGAGTAGCGCCAACCGGCCCACGCTGCTCCCTAGCTCCGCCGGCCTAGGCCGCCCCTATCCCGGCTGGGTCGACCGGCCTAAGGCCCAACCAACCGTCCTCCCTCTCCCTAGGCCTCCTCACGCTCCCGCTCGAGCCAGGCCGAGCACCCTGACCCAAGAATGGGGGCCCAAGACGACCCGGTGTGCGTGTTGTCCGGTGTTTTCCCTTCCGCACGGACATCCGTCCCTTGACTCCTCTCGCTGCCACTGGGACACGCAACCGTGCCAATCGGACGGCCGTCCACTCCACCTCGCCTGCGCACTCACCTCTCTCCCCTGCACCTGCCAAGTACGCACGGCGCGGGTTCGACCAAATGCCCGGCCGACATCGCTGCACCTACCGGGCCAAGCGGTGCTCCGCTCCACCGCACCGTGCCGCCACCATCAAGCCTCATGCCCCTGCCGCCGCCTGACGCCGTCCTCACCAACCTTGCCCTGTCGCCGTCGCCTACTCGACACGACGTCTCGGCCACTGACTCCCGCCATTCCCACGCCTACACGATCCATGCTCCATCGTGTCTCCAACCATCCCGCCTGCACCGTCACGCCCTATCGCTGCCATGCCGGCCCATCATCATCAACCATCCACCCACGACGCGCCCATGCCCTACGTCGTGCCTGCACGCCTTGTCACCATCACCATCCTGTGCCACAAATCCTGCCGGCCTCGCCCACGCCGTGTCACGACATCTGCTCCACGCTAAGACGCGTTGACACGTGGACGTCGAGGAAGCCAACAGACCGTCGCGTCTTCTACCCGCTGGGTCGAGGAGAGAATGCACTTCGAGACCACCTCTAAACCACCCGCACTGCGTCCTCAGTTAGCCACTGGACCATGGGAGGCAGTGGCGGTCCTAGGGGGTGGTCCGGGTGTGCCTTGGACCACCCTAGAATTTGGCCCAGAAGGACCCCCATAAAATCAGCCCACTAACTATTAGCCCATTAGGTTTTGGAGGAGAAGGGAAAGGGATGCACTGATCTAGAGCAAGCAGAAGCAGCGACACCGACGCCATCGCCCATCGTGCCGAATCCCGACGTCCTGCTTGCCGCACCGTGCCACCGCCACTCACAGTCGCCATTGCCGCTTCCTCCACCACCACTCGCTTGTCCCACACGCCTTGCTGCCGTGGGCAGTGCCGCCGAGCTGTGTGCGCAGGCATGCAGCCGTGCCCACGGAGGGCGTAGCTGCACAAGCGCAGGCCGGCAGGGTGCCAGGGCAGCAACTGGCAAGCCACAGGTTGGGAGGGCACAGGGCACATGGGCGCAGGGCACCAGGCCCGCAGGCCAGCAGGGCATAGGGCACCAGGCCGCCAGCCACCAGGGCGGCAAGGCACTGGCCGCAGGCCACCGAGGGGTTGACACCTCGGACCTTGGCCTTTGCTCACTGCTGCTCCTCCCGGCTCCCGCAGTGAGACAAAGGTATGATTTTCTTTAGTGGTTTTGTACTTCTATATTGCAAATTTATTAGTTGTCTCTTTAATTTGTGGTGTAATCTTTTATCTATGTAAAATATTTAATTTATATATGTTGTAACTTTTGCAACTTCGAACCTAAATGTTGATTTTAAGTAATTTGTAGTACTATAAGATACTATTGCTATATTTGTATCATATTTTGACTAAATTTTACATATGTATATTGAGTTTCTTATGGTATGGAAGTTTGGCAGGTCAAGTAGGACCACCCAACAAAAAATTCCTAGAGCTGCCACTGGTGGGAGGGTTCCCAAGGTCAACCCTGACCCCACCCATGCCTATAAATTTCGACGTGCTCGCCATCCTCGCCCACACATCTCATCGAACACCTCCCTCTACGCCCCCCTAGCTCGAGCCGCAACACCATGGGCTCCCCCTCTGTACGCTGGAGCTCCGCGCGTTCCCACGTGCCCAAGCCGAGCCCTAGACAAGATCAAGCAAGGAGGAGGAGGCCATGCCTACCTCGTGCCGACCCGAAGCTAAGAACGACGATGCCCTGCTTCACCTCCGTTGCCACCGTGAACCGGCGTTCCTCGCCATCCAGCCGCCTCAAGGTGAGCCCTCGCGCCCTGAACTCCTTCTCGACCCATAGGTTCTTCGACGCCCCTCAATTTTTCCTATTAGACAGCGAGGTTGCGCCAGTCCGAGCCCCTTTTGTCTGCCGTTGAGCTCATCATGGGCATGCCACCCCAACAGTGCTCTTGGCCAACCACCACCAGCAATCAACTCCCCGGAGTTTGTACTTGCTCCCTAGGTCAGCATGCCGGCCAGAACTCATCCCCACTGTCGAGCTCACCATCGACCCGAGCCCCTCCACCACCTTGCTGCCGAGCCCGGCCCAATTTGGACTCCGCGCGCGCCATCACCACCGGCCAGCCACTTGATCCCTCCCAGAGACCCCTCCCTTGCCGCGTCAGGCGCCCTTGGCCTCCCGTGGCCGCCGCCGTCGCAGGCTCACACGTGTTCTTTGCTGCCGGGAAGAAGAAAGGGCGAGAGAGGGACAGAAAGAGCGAAGAGGAAGAGGGAATTAATCCTCCCCCTTCCAGGACAGGAATTAATCTATCCTTAGATCTAATGGCAGGTAATTAAAATTAATGGTATGCTTAGTAAGTTAGCACGACAGGTTGACCCCACCTACTTAAAAACCTATTTTAAACCCTTCTTAATTCTGTGCCACCACCATATGGGCCCAGGCCTATGTTGGTCAACTTGACCAGGTCAAGCCTTGACCATGGTCCTACCTGTTAGTGACCCAAAATCTTTTCCCTAATAAAGGAATTCGGAAAATAGATTAAAAAGTACTTAAGGAATTATCTAGTTAAAGAAAAGCTAGATTAAACTTTGAAAAATCATAACTAATTCAAATGAAGTCCAAATTGAGTGAATCTTCTCTAAAATTTTCTAAATTCAAGATCTACATTCTGGACCCAAAATAATAGTTTTCACCAATATAATTGTTGCACAAATATGAAATAAAGACTAGTGGATAATTAATTTCCCATATTAAAAATCCTCTTTAGACTAATTTACAAATTTAAATGATGGGAATAAAGCCCCTAAACCCTAAAATTTGCAAAACACTACCATGACACTTAATTTCTAAGTTATAAGAAAGATCCAAATAGTTTCTTATACTAAAATTTTGTTGTTAGGCAAATAAAAGATGAAAGTAATATTATTAGTGTCACATGTTTTTAACCAAGTAACATGGGTGAACCCTGAAATCAATATGTAATGTAGGCTTAAATGAATTACTGAATAACCCTAATAAACAATAACAGAGATCACCCAAAAATGTGTGGTCATAAAAATTGCCCCTACACATAAAATAAGGAATAAATCAAGTTTTTGAACTACTTTTCCATCCACTAATTCAACACACCAAGTTAAAACCTCACAAGTTTAATATTTCACAAAAAAGTTAAACCTACAAGATCACAAGGCTATTCACCTAAAGTTCAGCTCTTAAATAACAAATACCATCACTAAAATGCAAACAACCAAATGCACATGTGAGGCTAGGTGCCAGAATGTGCCTAATTTGTGCTAGGAAGCCTACAGCTAACCTAAGCCACACCAAGGATAGAATATAGCCCGCCTCACCTGGAAGCCAAGTGGTGGTCGACTTTGGACACACAGTTGACCGCTAGACTACCCTAGCTTCTAGATCGCCCTCGAGCCTTAGAATCCTTGGCCCTTTAGTTAATGCTGACAATAGGATGTGACCACCCCAACCTCAGCCCATAGGTTGCCTTAAATCCTATATCTCTGCCTTGTATCATTGTTGCTTGATTTGGTTTTTCTCGCACAACTAGTTTGTGCGATCCGTATAGTGGTGACAAACTTGAAAGCACCCCAAGGAGGAGAAGGTTCAATCAAGACCACGTGCTAGAGCAAATTGGTAATCGGTTGCCTTGAGCAAGGCAAGTCACCACATCACCCTCCTTGAGCATATTGATTCTAATTTGTGAACTTATTTGTTTGTGAAATAAATTTCATTCTATATTTAAAATATGATCCCAATTATTGATTATGCCACCCTTGTATTGAGTACCTTGTTCCTTGAAGCCATGATATTAATCAAGCCCCTAATTATATTGCCTAGTTGCACTTGGGTGAGTAAGCCCTCTCTCATGTCTTAAATAAAATGGGACGATTGGTTGGGCAATCACTAGGGTTACAGTGATTGGTGAGGATGGAGACATGTATTGCCATCCCACGCGCGTATAATGAGGAACCTTCTGCGAAAACCAAAAACAAGGAAAAACCTATTTCGACCGGGGCGGCATGGATTGATTTGGGTGGTTTCTGGAAAAGGCTAGCACCGACCCTGGTTAGTTAAGGTACGAGTCAAGAAAACAGGCAGAAAACGAACAGAGTATGACCACATTTCTCCTATGGGTTTAGATCTAGAGGATTAGGTGACCCAAGTGGGGCGGCACCCAGTCATAGTTAGTTGTGCACACAAAATGTACAATGTTGTGAAATGTTAAACCGTTAGGATTAATGATGTCAAAATTTAAATTGTACCTCCTAGATCTCACGGGTTCCAGGACTCCTCTCACCACTAGCTCGAGGCATTGGGTGCTAAGGGTGCATGAGGGTTAATAGTCCATGGAGCGGGTGCCGTAATGCAAGGAAAACCAAAAAACTAGGCTGTGACAAGTCTCATGTGTTGGCACTATGCTCATGTGTTGGGCAAAGTCACGGAGTGTAGGTAAAACGTACATTCACTATAGTGTGTGTAAATCAATCTATTCGAATAGCCGTGCTCGCAGTTAATTGAGCGCCGAGACTTGTACTAGTCTTGACTAGACTCATAATTTTCTAAAATTTGTTAATGGACGGTTGG
Organism: Oryza meyeriana var. granulata; assembly: GCA_003991445.1. Classification (NCBI taxonomy): domain Eukaryota; kingdom Viridiplantae; phylum Streptophyta; class Magnoliopsida; order Poales; family Poaceae; genus Oryza; species Oryza meyeriana. The sequence goes on along the minus strand of RYFJ01000459.1, from coordinate 44,219 downwards.
GATTATGGGATGGTGATGCGTTAGATGGCTATGACTATTGTCCCTTGGAAGGCAACGAGAATAAGTCGTAGAAACTACATGATCAACAGTGGCAAGTCATTCCTGAGGCGGTCTTAGGATCGGCGGATAAAACCTTCGTTGAGCAAACATTACGGTATTAAAACTATTTTAAGTCTACCCCGCTAGGTCATAGGTATTTATGAAATGGTTTTCAAAATTGGCTTTATGCAAAATAACCTCAGCCACTCTTTGAATACTTTGTGCACAAGAAGCATATTTGCGTGGTGGCTTGTTGAGTACCTATGTACTCATAATTGCTCAATTACTATGTTTAGCAGAAGAACAGGCCAGAAGAGAAGACCTTACTAGTATGATTTGCATACTTAGTAGGATGGACAAAGTGCCAGTTGGCTAGGTCGCAGCCCCAGTCATCTGCATGTGGGCATGACGATTGGACCCTACCACTACTCATTTTCTATTGTTATTACTCTAATAAGGTGCGGTCATTTAGGCCTTAATACAGGTATAAGCTCCTTTAGTCTTATTTCAATTTGTACTATGTTATGAGCTAGCTATGTTTTGTGTGTACCAACTACTGATCCAGGGATTGGTTTCCAGACAACCCACTATCCGTAGTCCGCTACCTAGACATTAATCCGCTACCAACCTACTGTTCGTTATTTATTACCTTGACTAAGATTTATGATGAGGGCCATTAGATATTGATCCAACGCCCAAAACATTATCTTCTACCTCCAGTCAAATGTGAGAGGAGAGAGAGATGGTAAGGATTCCATATTTCAGTAAGTTTTGTCGATTAGGTCTTGTGGTTGGTTGTGATGGGTAGGGACGGTGAGAATGGCTTTAGAGGAAAGACCAAGGTCGTGGATGGAGATGGACAGGTGGCGAGATAGGTAGAGATGACAACGGGTGTGTATCTATCGGGTTCCCGTACCCCGTACCCACACCCGTTGAAACTAAACGTGCCCGCTCCAACACCCATACTTGCTCGTGGGTGAAGAATTCCTCCATACCCATACTTGTTGCAGCCCACTTGCGCCGCTCGCCGGGCGCGTGGCCGCTTCCGCCTGCTGCCCACGCCTGCACCGCTCGCCTGTGCTGCCCACCGCACGCGTGGCTGCTTCCACCTGCGCGCCTACACCACCCGCCGTGTGCGTGGCTACCTCTACACCTATTGGCTGCGTTCCGCCGCCAGTGGAGAATGGCTAGGGATGGAGGTTGAGGGATGGATGATTTTATACCTTGGGTTTGTTGGTTGTTGGGCCTTGGGTCATCACAGTATTGGGCTAGGTCTATGGGTTTTTTTAACCCATTGGTTAACGGGTTCGAGTGATAAGGAAATATACCCACACCCGGTATACCCGATGGGTAAATATTTTACTCGTTAACAAATCCATGGGTATGACATTTGAACTATATCTACCTCCTAATAGTGGTTTCGGGTCATGGGGCCCCATTGCCATCTCTAGAGATGGGTAGGAGGCAGTAGGCGGCGAAGATGAACGAGTGGCAAGGTGGCAACAACGATGAAACCACAGGGATGGATGGTGGTGGGTAGTTGACCAGCAGCAAGGGAAACAGATACCTATGAAGTTAGGTGCCGACGTTGGCAGATCCAACGGCATAAGCCATCAAAGACGAGTTGGAGAGAGGCAAGACAGGGCGGGGAAAAGTAGCCAGAGTTGAAGACAGTGACCTTGGTGGCATGGAGAAGGATGAGGACAAAAGAAGCAAAGACGACAGCAAGGTTCCACTAGCGAGCTGAAGGAGGCTAGCTCATGTCGTGCGATCCAGTGGTGGCAACGAGAATGCAAGATGGGGATCAGGAAGGAGACAAGAGGGTTACGTACAGGATTGTTTAAAAAATTTAAAGCGGTCTAAACCATCCAAAAATCAACCATCTAAAATATCAGATGGCTGACCAATAGTCAACAACATAAATTTATAGGTTTTATTTATTCTACATGCACACAACCCAGAACGCTCCTTTAGTCTATTGGAACTCAATTCATGAAAGTGACTACAGAATCGAGAAAGTTCTACTCTACCATCAATATACTTCTCTCTCTGTCTCGTTACTCTCTCTATCTCGTAATAGTAGGAATTTTTATTTTTTGAAAAAATTAAGGTTGAGATAAAAAGTGGTTGTGATTGATTAAGATGAAAAGGTAGGTAAAAAAATTTAATGGAGAGATAATTGTGATTGATTGATAGATGAAGAAGTAGTAGTATTTTAAAATAAATTCAAATACCAAAGATAGTAGTATTATGGAATGGAGAGAGTATATAATTAACCTTGATACGCACCAGTCTAATATAGCACGCGCATAGTAGTGGTTGAAAACATGGCAGTTATCTTTCAACTATAGGAGCCTCATCTATGATAAACTAGGCAGTACACGAGTACAGCATGCTGATTCATTCGAAAAACTGATTTGCATCGTTGACAAGTTCAATCTATGCCCAAGGGCACGCCCTCAGTCTTGTAAAACATAGCGCATAAAATAAGTTTTTTAATGGATGTTTCGAAGTTCAAAACTCTTAACTTTCCCAATCAAAATTCACCTTCTTAAGGTACTGGAAAGTGTGTATTCTAAACTGGTTAAGTTTCGGGTACGGAATATGACAGCTCACGGTCTACTGAAACAATTTGCTCGATGCTGTATACATGTACCTCTTGAGCCATGGTAATAGCTATAGCACTAATTGCATTCATCATTTGCACCTACCAAGTTAAAGTGTTCAACAAACACGGTAGCCACATCGGTCATTGATAATCCCTCAGCTCGATGTTAACTGCAAGGTGCAACTAGTTGAACTAAAGAGATCAGCCCTACCAAAAAAGATATCTATAATGCTCATTTCCAGTTTTCCTAAAGTCTATTTCTGCCACTATGCTCTAATAAGATGGGAGAATTGGTTAGCAGAGCGCCTCTTCTATGCTATCACGTCAGATGTTTCATATACTCACAATCACACACTACCCAGTATTAGGGAGCTACTTTGACAATGGCGTGTTGTTAACTGCCATTCAACCTATGAGAGCTAGATAACAAATTTCATTATCATTGCTAGACAATTTACAATTACATGAGATTGTTACTTTGTACGATCCCAGGATAAAGAAGAGTGGTAATTTGTGCAAGTGACCTGACCAATGGTTTAAAACTGGAATGCTTCTCTGAAGCTGCAAAGAAATTTAAAGAAACAGCAAATTAGAACAGTGAACAGAATGTGAAGTATAGTGTTGAAGTGATAACTGTAATTTGGGAAAATACTAGAATTCTCATTTCAGATGGTATAATGATCATTAAATGACACGTACCATGAACCATAGCCTTAATTCCCTTGGAGAAATCTTCAAACCGACCCAAAACTGGTCTGATGCCACATGACTGTGATACACACAGTTCCATGTAAAGTGATGTTTCAAGTATCACCAACAGAAGTTGGCACACCCCCTCAGTCTCAGCATTGAGCGCGGTAAACACATTTGCCTCTAATACTTCAGTGACAATAGAAACCACTTGATCCTGAAAATAGTGACCACAACTGAAATAAGGCAAGTACCAAAAAAAAAAAGCAAATAGCATTATTCTCAGTCATGACAAAGATTTGATCATGGTCCTTTGAAAAATGGAGCATAACATTTTCTGTTACTTGAGAAGTGGACTACAAGCACTGGCAAAGTGGCAAGCTTAAACATACAGTTTTATTACTATTATCCAGTAAGTTCTAAGGAGATTTGCACCTAGTGCAGATGGCAAGAGCAAGAGCAGTCGTCTGCTGCTTGACCGCCTGTGTTTTGGCTCTCCTCAACGCACTCACCATTTCTTCCTGGTTTAAAATGCTAGAGGAATATATTGTTGCTTCTTTCATTAACACGATTGGCACTAAGTTTCTCCTTATGTCCCACAGTTTTATCTAAGCTCTAAGGAACACACTCAAACAAGGTGGTGGATTATTGAACAGAGAGCTCATTAGTAGCAAGGATTAAATCTAAGTTTATCCTTAGTGTCCCACATTTCTCCCTAAGCTCTAAGGAACTATAATATCAATCAAGATATCTTTCAATCATTAGACAGAAGCTTATTTCCTTGTGTTATAAGCAGTAACGAATGTTTAAAATTTTCCTTGTGTTATAAGCGGTAACAAATGTTTAAAATTTGCAATGAGATACACATCAAATAGTGCAAACACAAAGAGCATATCTCTAGTTTGTGTATGGTGTACTTTTTGGATTAGCTTGGCTCTTGGCACTTGTAAATCGGCTAATAGATCAGTTGTCTTATTTTGGCTATTTCTATCTGTGTCAATATTCAAGGAGATATAGAACACCGTATAAGTTATCAACTTACCATGTTTCAATACTTATATTTCAGTTTCCAACAATTGATCCAATAAGTACATATTCCTTCTGTCCCAAAATATAGCTACCTTTAGATTCAAATTTTGTTCTAAATATAGCAACCTAGGACATGTAAAAGGTGACTTTTACCCCTAAACTCCCCATACTACCCCTAGTATCCCATCACACCACCAACCCATGGGTCCTGCACCTCATCCACTGTAATGAGGGGCATTTTACACATTTCACCTCAATCCTTGTCTCCTCAAACAATGTTTTTAAATTTAAATTAAAGTTAGTCATAAGGGTACCAATCAGACGACTAATCGCGATTAATCGTCGATCAGGTCCGATTAGTCAGGGGCTAGTCAGTGTCTAGTCGTCCTGCTACCCAGGATGTGCATAGTATAAGTAGTTAAGTATAGCTAAACATTATACTGATTCTGTTCTATATATTATACTAATAAATGTGCATTATACTGATTCTGTTCTATATATTATACTAATAAATGTGCGTAAACTGTAAAGTGCAAACAAAGCAAGCAATAACTATGCATATGGGTCACAATCACGACATGTGTAACCTAATGGGCCAAGCCCACAGCTACACCAAGGCCCAGCTCCCCTCCGGCCTCAAAAGTGGCTCTGCCGAACTAGTCGTCCACAGCATAATCGGACGACTAATCATGGTTAGTTGGTGATTAGTCATCGGAGTGCATATTCGAGCTACTGGCACCGATTAGGACAACTAATCATGACTAATCATGATTAATCGAACGATTTAATAACATTGTCCTAAAAACTTCAAAGGTAGCTATATTTTGGGACGGAGGGAGTATTCAATTTGCCCCATGGATGAATATGCAATCATATGTGTTTCATGCTTGTCTGAGTAAAATATAAAGGGCATTCCCTATTGTCATGCTAAGACTGGCTACTACTTCGAGAAAGAGGTGTCATTGTATTAAGTAAAACAAAATAGAAAGATAAAGAATTCCAGTGGCTGCTAGATTTTACAGTAACAAGACCTAAAACTCTAGAAATTAACCAGTAGTAAGGGTTTAGAGGAATAGTTACCTGCAGGCCATGAAGAATATCTGGCATGGGAAGTTCTGGGAAATGAGCAAGGTCAAGAAACTCCAGTTCTGCTGCCCTTTTTACTGCCTCTTTTGCTTGACTGCACAGGAACTTCATAATAAGAAAAGCAATTCTATAGATTTGTACAGCTAACATCTCTGTAAAACGAGTCTGCTTCATAGAATCAGAATCTCCTGGACTTTTGTCTCTAATCACAAGCGATAATGCTGCGTTGGGAGGACCAGAAACAGATGGAGTTGACAAAGTACAACTTGCAGCAAATCGGAACCATCCATATTTGCTCCTAATAAGTGGTGGCTCTTCATTAAGCGTCATTTCCTCTTTAATAATAGGAGGACAAATAAAGGCTGAGTTCCAGTTTGGGGAATCACCAGTTCTTGCACTACCTCTGCTTATAAATGCAAGCAGGTGGATAATAATCTCCCTTAGTTCTGAATCTACTTCCTTCATACCTGTGTCCCGTGGGAAATGGTACTTGGCCAAAATACAGAGAAGTGTGAGGATATTCTCAGTAAGACAGAGAGCTGCAAGTGATGTCTGTGACTTTGGTAACAGTGTCCTTTTCTTGCTCTGGTGAGTGTTAACACTTTGTGCAGATAGATAAGACGACATCAAAGGCACTTGTCCTGAAAGGAAGCTGATAGTACTGTTTGCAACACTGTTGCGGGAAATATCGTCATCCATGCAATGGTTCAAAGAGGATACAACAGCAAGACCCAAACCCCAAATTTTCACATCCTTTGTTTGGGTGCTCAATGAATTTCTCAAAGAGGAGTCATCCAGACACATCTGACTCAGAAGTACCTTTATGAAAGCAAAAATATTGGCAGACTGGAGAATTTTAGCACCGTCCTTTGTCCGCCCCATGGTCAAGAGGAAATTCAATATGACTTGAGTACACAATAAAGCCCCAGTTTGGCATTTTTGCAGTATAACCTGGAGACGAAAATGCTTTTGTAGAATAGGCACCCATACATTAGAAGGTAAAAAGCCTTTCACTATTATGTCCATTGATGCAATAGCAAGATCAGAATATTCTCTGCTATCTGCCAATTTACATAGTACAGGTAATAAGCTCATACTTAAAAGGGATAATTCCCCAAATATATTGACATCTTCAGATCCATCTTTCATGTCATCCTTGCTGTAAATGAACTCAAATAATGACAAAAGCAGAACAAGGAGGGACTTCACTGGCTGCTTAAGAGCGGGACTGGATGGCATGAGATTAAACAAAAAGGAAGTGCTTGCGCCTGAAGTTTTTATGAGTAGTACGATAACTGGATAGAGATGCCTTGAACTTCTGGTTTGCTTAGCATGATTAAGTAAGATCCTAGTGATAGCAAGCAATAATTCCACTTGTCCAGACAAGGGAGGAAACAAAACCTCACTGATATCAACTTGAGTGAGTGAGTCAACAGCTGACTGCAGAGATTTGCATGCACATCTAACCGCTGACTGTGTAGTTGTTATTGAAATCCCTCCACCAGGTAAGCCAAACTTCTTATTTGAACTCTGCAAAAGTTTTAAGATAAGAAGACAATTAGAATCACTGGTAATACGCATGAAAGATCCTAGAAATCATCTTGCTTTCTAAGTAGTTCCATATAAAATTGCAAAGAAGATGGTATTAACATACTCATATGTATGGTTCAATTATCAAAGGACAAGGTAGAGAATAGTATGCAGAAATAGTGTCAAAACGAAATTCCATGACACACTAATAGAAGTTTATGGAATTGCAAATAAGATGGTTTGAGCATATTTAGGGACGTATGGTTCAATAATCAAGGGACAAGGTAGAAAACAGTATGCAGAAATAGTGTCACAACAAAAGCAAGGATTTTAAGTATACAAACTTACTGTTCCGGTGCATACTGATAGAAATGCTATGAATGATCTCAATGTACAAAGCTTTGCATCAACTTGACATTTCATCAGATTTGCTTTACTCATAATATCCAGCATTTTTTCAGCTACTTCTTTATAAGTCTTCCAGTCTGAATGATTCCAAAGTTCAACTCCAAGTTCATCACGTATGTGTGGAACATCAAACAAAGAAATGCCATTGGCAGCTGGGAAGGTTTTCTGTACTTGCTCCAAAGGATTGTGTTCAAAAACTTTAAATTCTAGAAGGAAACATAGCAGCTCCTGAAATGGACCAGGAGTAATCTGACGACCTTCGAGTTCTCCATGTATATGATAGTAAAGATCACTAATTATCAAGTTGGTAAGATCTTGGTCACCGCTGCATTTTTCAAGGAGATAAAAATCAAACTCTAAAAGGAATGTTGCAAAATTATTTTACTACCATACTGCATTAACAGCTTAATACCAAGCTAGCACAATGCTATTCAATATGAAAAAAAAAAATGATATGAGGAAGTCTTATGTTTCAAAATTTTGTAAAATCTTCCACAAGTCATAGGTTTTCAAAAAGAACTCCACCTACTTGTTAAGATCAAATAAATCCTCAAAAGCGTTTGCTGATTTTAAGCATGGCAAAAGATTTTCCAGAATGGAGGGCTGGGCACATGGGTGGCAGGGCACAGAGGGTGATGGACGTGACGCTTCAAAAAGGCTGAAAAGTGAAGCTAGCAAGTGATGAGCACAGGACCAGCAGCCAGCAGGCCAAGGCCTTGAGGGCTAGTTGACCGGAGAACAGTCACCAGCACAGAAGGCGAGCAACAAGGTACCAAGGTCTGTTCTAAACATTTACATTTTTACACTAATGGAATATGCAGCGATCAAATAATGAACTGGCTTCTACAAATCCACTAGAAATGTGTTGGGTATGCCAGTCATACTGATGAGCCAGCAGCCCACCCTCTACCGTGTCACTTAGAGAGATGTTTTGCAAAAGAAAAAAAAGGTTCTACTAGTTTTAAACAGCCATGTCAGCATCTAAAAAGGTGAGTGAATGCCTGTCCTAATAAAACATCAATTAATCAAGTAAAGTTGCACAGTATTTATGCTGTACAAGTTCAATATAAAGTGTGAAACACCATTGAATTCATACATGTCCAATGAGTTGTTTTAGTAAATTGTTGTTTCCTGTTCTGTCTCTTCATGTCAGCTTCACCATTGAATAGCTGACAAAGTGACAAGTAGAAATTAAGTTTTCTCAATATACAAGACTCCACAACCATTATATACATAGTTACAGACTCGAGCAATACTGTTCAAGTATTTAGTACAAAATTAAGTTAATAAACACATCATTAAGATGCAAACAACAATTATTCATACAATAGATAAAAGAGAGGTACCTGTAACCATGAAGGCAATATTGTGAAAGCAGAGTTAAGAATGCACGATGTTGTAACAACTGCACCAGGATAGAGAAGTAAAGAGGAAGGTTAGTCTGCAGCTGAAAACAGTGTACAAAAACTCATAAAATCAGATAGCCAAAATATGTGATAATATTCCCTAACTCTTTGTTCAGCATCCTTCAAACTAGTCACATACAGCCCAGGGTTACCAAATAAGTTTGACTACAAAACTTTGGGTAAGAAAAACTAGCAGGTGAGCACGAACAGCTAAAAGCGATAGCATGAGTTTCTCAAAACTGTAGGCCAGTGATAGGAACTTTCTTAACATATATAGTTTTATGAAATTTGTTCTCAAATCTAAAGCACCATGATAGTTAACCAGACATAAATTTAGCATTTTGAACTTCACTCGCACCAATACCCCAGGTTATTTGTGTCTACATCCTAATATGTACCATACATCGATATGTAATGCTTACATATAAGATTAGTTTCTGTTTAAGCAACAATACACATAGTATGAGTATACAACCCAATGCAATGAAAAAAAGGTCAAAACATCACATGCCCATCCCTAGCCTTATGATACAACCAAACTACTTCAGGAATGGAGATAGTGCATCGGCACATGCAAGCCGAAGCTGTGGGCGGTGCAACCATGCATCGGGAGCCAACCAAACGTGGACATGCACCATTTTGCAAGTGAGCAAGAATATATGAGTTGGAATTATGGGCAGGCCAGGACTTAAGTATGTCTCAATACTCAGAAAAATCATTGTCAATTTGTCATGTTATGTTAGGACTCTTTTAGCATGTTGCCATAAGCACACATACATCAACTGGAGGGAAAGGAGTCCAATATTGCTTTCAATTTTCATTCCCTAAAATCAGAAGCTTTTACATTGTAATTTGTTCCACAACAAAAGAAAAATAATTTGAATTGTACGATGAGTCTTAACATGTTATTTTATGCCCACTTCCCTTAATAATAATAAAATGCTAGTGCTTATCCAAAGACCAAGACATTTAGAAGATACTTGAGGTAATAACAAGGTAAGCGATCAGGTTGGGAACCAAGAAATTCTGCAACTACATGTTTTTGCTCAGCACCAAATCATTGAATAATATAGAGAAATCGAGTTAGATTCCTTCTCCTGGCTACATCTCTCTATTCGCCATAGAATTGGGACCATTTGCACATATGTTATTCATTGGAAGATATGCACCATACTGAATTGTCATGTTTGAGTCCACTGAAATTGGTTCAATTTAGCTGTGTCTGTAAAACCAGTGGTTATGAACCTATGCAGATATAGCCAAGAATTGCGCACAGACTCAAGACTTCTATTCTGAGTATAATGCATAGTGCGTGTGCATGTTAGCTACAAAATGGTTAGCCTAAGGTCCATTGTAACTTCAAATTCTTAATATGAGTTTTTAGAAAAGATGACCTATTGGTGTTACCCCTTTTATACTGCGGTGGAGATAAGTGTAAGTTAAACATATAGCAATTGTAAGTGTTGATTGTATCAATACTTCTTTTGGCGCAAGTAACTCATCTTTTGATTATTTGCAGCATTGGAACGGGTAAATGATTTTATATTAATTGCATCGCCAATGTGCTTACATTAGATTGTAAGTGTTGCTTATCTTTTGGCACAAGTAACTCATGGTTGCCAATTCATGCTACTTACTCTAGTGCAGCAGAAGATACATGTGGAAGTTTAGGACCACGGCTAGACACAATAACCCTAGAAGGTTGATCTAACATTTCTCATCTCACTTGCCATTCGACTTCCAAACACCATTGGAGGCCATCCGTACATTCATTAACTTTATGTTTCCTTATGAGCTTATTGTCTATGAAATTGTCATCCCTATTCTTATTGTTTTTTATATGTCGCTATATAACCCATGTCAATGGTTTATGGAAATGCCATATTGCCTTAGCCATATAACAGGCTGATCTTACATACAGAAACGATAAGACGTCAAAGGGAATAACTTACTTTACTAGATATGAGCTGAATCTTCTTCACTAGCGAGAAAGACATGCTGCCAGTATCACCACTTGACAGCTTTGCTAATAGACGGATAATGCAAAGGCAGGACGCTACCTGGCACAGGAAAGATGATATCGATAACCATGCTAAAATGTATGAGTAGAAACCAGAAGTTGATTTTATAAATACAAACATATGATTGTACATGCAAACACATAATCAATATTTTATAAGCTTATATAAATTAGGGATGCAAGTGGGGTGGGCAAGCGTATTTGTTGCCCACTTATCACAATTCTAGTTCATTTTTAGTTCCAAATTTTATAATAGCAAGTAGGAAATGAACTATGAAACGGATTTTTATGCAGGTAGCGGGATTGCCCACCTGCATCCCTAATATAAATCACAATGTGTGCTAAGGAAGTTAGATAACCAATGAGTGGCCAAAAATCTCTTAGGCATAATAAAATTTTAATAATAGCAAAACAACACCCTTCACTTTACTTCAGAAGTCAAGAACCGGAAAGTTACCTTAGCACGATGAAGATCATCATTTTGGTTTCCATTACTTGATAGATGCTTTATCAAATCCTCCACAGTCGCACTATCAAACCATTTGAGCACTATGTCACTTGGACAATGTGCAACAGAAGGTTCTTTTTGCTGCTTTGACCCATCAGGGGCAGGATCAGAAGTTTTTGATTCTGTAAGTAACTTTTCTTGCAAGAACAACTCATATGACATGATCTCAAAAATTGTACCAAGACAATAATACCTGCATATGCAAGACCTTGCTTTATAATGATTCTGAGAGAACCATAGTATTAAAACTTATTTATTAAATTGTTGTATTTGATATAACATTATAAAACAGGACCAGTCACCAACAAGAAAAAGGACAACACTGAACTAGGACTGCATATGAGAAAACCATCACTGGTTGCTTTAAACCCAAAAGTGTTTTAAGTTTTTCCATAAATGTGAATAAACTCCAGGGCTGGTGATACAGTTAGCATGCTCAAAAGTTAAAGCACTGTGACCATACCTCAAAGAAAGTTTTTCATCAACAGTCTCAATGCTGTCGTTAGGGTAACCATCAAAAGTAGCATGAATACAGCATGATAAGTTCTCCCAGAATGTTCTAGAACTTCTCAGTTTCTCTAGAACGTATATAAATTGGACACCACTTTCCCATAATGCCTTCAGTAGATCAAGAACACCAGATAATATAGAAGGAGATCTGAAAATTACATTGTTCAGTTCAACCACACAAAAAAATAAAAGAACAAAAGTATCAACAATAGAACACAAGTTGCAAACATCAAACTAAAGACTCTGCAAATGAAGCAGGGAAAGGTTATGGAGTAAAAAATTATGCTTATAATCTACTAAGATTTAACCCTTCAATTTTTTGCTTCAAGAGAACACAAGATGCAACACAAAAAACAGTGAGAAATGTCAAAAAAAATCCTTCACCTATCCATAAGCTCAGTGGATCGTCCAATATAACCCAATATTTGCACAATAAGTCTAGGATTGCTTCCTGAAGGGTTAAGAACAGAAAATTTACTGTTCTGCTTATGCATGGAATTATCAGAATCAGCTTGCACCTGTGTACTCTGTTCTACCAGGGAAATAAGAAGAGCAGGCTGCAACAAAAACAAAAGGCGAAGTTAATTTATTACTCCCTTGTGTCATAAATGTGACGTTTAGGACAAGATTTGGTCAAACTTTTGAAACTTTATAACTCTCGAATGTTTAGTTTATATAAAAAAATGGTATCTGTAGATTTGCCTTGAAAAATACTATCATAATGTCATAAGTTTATTAGATTTTATAAACTCATTCTAATATAAAACTGATAGTGCAAGTATTAAAAGTTTAATTCAATCTTGTCCCAAATGTCAAATTGGTTGGAGAGAGTACATGTAAAATATTTAGTTATTTAGGTTTGTGTAAAAAATCATTCATTTTGCACTAGGTTTCGCACATACTCTCACTTTGCACCAGTTTGTGTTGAAATAAATTTCACTTAACACCAGGATACATCATCAAAGCATTAGAATTTAACAAAATTTCATAAAATCTGAATGAAACTTATGTGAAACATGGTCTAGATTCAAGAAGTTTCATAAGTTCTACCCATATTTTACAAGATTTCCCTTCAATTATATGACGCAACCTAGTGCAAAGTGGAACTTATTTTGATATACCCTGGTGTAAAGTGAAAGTATGTGCTAAACCTGGTGCAAAGTGAAACAAGGTACAATCTACCTGGTGCAAAGTGCAATTTACTCTCTAAAAAATTAAACAAAACTTAGGAGAGGGATCTTGTTCTCTTCACTACTAATACATGCCAACTCTGGTGACATCAATGATGCTTTGTCCCCAATACGAACCCAGCCCTATGTGGCCAGTGCAAATAAGGTAAAATTTTCATGGGCACTCAGCGCCCCAGCCTGGTGGCCCAATATCCAACCAAATTTCCCCAAGACAGGCTGACTTAGATTTGGTCCCGCTCCACAGTTTAGTAACAAAGCCAAATTTCCCCAAGACAGACTGACTTGACACCTAAGGAACTGATCTCTAATATTATAGGAACCAATCCAATCCCTATCTCTAGTTTACTAATAAACCTCATCTCTTTCCTAACTAGATAATCTCCTATCTTTATTTGACTTATCCCTAATTTATCATGCCTAAACTGCTGCAGGGGCCTGCCCATGCCCATAACAGGCTTGGTGCTCCGACAAGTTTTCAGGCCCAGCCCAGCATTTCAGTAGGTCTATGTCAGGATCTGGGGGAGGACCCAGGTGTCTTAGTTGGTAGTTGAGCTCCACGGGAGGGCAAGGCCAATACCTTCACCTCCCCAGAGCCATGGCAAACAGAGGAACAAGGGAATGGATGGATGAGATTGGGACCTTAACGTCGGCTTGATTCCATTGATCTGCCGTCTCCCTTATATAATGATAAAGGACAACAAACTCCTAACAATATAACTTATCTTTAGCAAACAAATCTTATCTAAAGTAAAACTAATCCTTCTAAGGCTAATCGAAATGAAAACAAAATTATAGCGTTGCCAATGACAACGGCTGCTTCCCATGCCTGGCATACGTGCGCCCCCACATAACAAGTTTGAGCAAAAAAAAAGGCAGTGCCGATCGTCTCTGTGGTGTTGTCTTCCATAGGAATAGGGAAACGCAAACAGCTGGCCATGACAAAATACATATACTCATCTAAATAGGAAACAAGTGTGCATGCACATCCTACACTGTTGGAATAAAAGTGACATTTTTTTCACAGATTACATAGAGCGTGCTCACCATGCATGCACACACACACACACACACACACACACACACAGAGAAGACCATTTACGGAAGAAACACTACCTGATAACGAGCAGCAGAAGTCAGAAGATTGAATACAGCAACAACCAAACAATCATCGATTTTCTCTACCTCATCAAGAATGCAGGAAATGCTTGCTTGCAGTCTCCAAATCTGAGAGCAATAGTTAAGGGGAAAAGATAAGAAGAATACTGATGTTAGCACAGCAAGGTAAACAGAAAAATCAATTGCACAGAACACCATGACAGTCAAAACAAATATTAGGTAACACTGCTTCTAACCTCTGAACCATTAACAACAAAGTTGGCATTTTCCATGAGTTGAGGTTGGGCTTTATAAGCAGCGAAGCACAATATTGAAAATACTCTAGCAGCAGCAACTTGTATAGCCTTGAGAAATAAATGAGTATTGTCAGTCTCAAGGCTTAAGGAATTTACAAAATAGTAGAGGACAACAGAAAAGGAAAGGAAGAAAGCAAGAATAAAAAAATTAAGCTTAACGGACAATCTTTCTTCAGTATTGCAATTTGTAAAATTTTGTGACCAACTTGGCCTTAACAAATTGTTTAGGTTACAGCTACACTATCATAAAGCATGCAAACTAAACTATTGAGCATTTCTAGATGGAATAGCCTATGCACAGATCCCCATAAAGCCATCATGATGAACCTTGTACAGCTTTTATAAAGTAGGATATTTATCAAATTAAAGCTACAGAAAAGGTGAGAAAATAAAAGGAGAAAGCAAAAAACTCATTGTTTTACTTTCTTTGAAGTTCTATTGTTGTATTCCATGGTGGAACAAGCATAATGTGATTTGGATAAATGTTTTGATTAATGCAAGAAGTAAATTGAAGATGACGAATGCGCACCCAGCCTATAGTATACGCCTCATCAAACTCTCCAACCATGACATTAACCAAACCTCATTAGAGAGGCAAATATTACCAATATAATCTGATCCAGAAAACCTACGGGTGGTCATATGTTTATATAGGACATACGAGAGGATGTACAAGCTGCACTGGTCCTCTTGAGCTATACAGCTCTAGGACAAGCTGCATGTCCGGGAGGGGTGTAATGTCATCAATGGCCAATGGGACCCAATAGTGGCAACAGATCAGATGTATCATGTATGGCACAATAGGTACTTAGGTTGCCTTACATACTAGTTAGTTGTAGCTAAGAGGTCAGGAAAGGATATATCAGTTTAGGAAAGGATTGATCAGTTTGTTTAGTTTCCTATTCCTAGAGATATGGTTCGATATGGATTTAGACAAGGATGTCCTCCATACAGGCTAGGCTAATCAACCAAAAGTTGAACAAATCTCTGCCTCTCCCCAAGTCACCTGCCACAATGATCCTTCCTCTATCTGCTGCTTATTCCTCCACTCTCTACCACAGATACCCTTCCCTAAAGTTAGCACATAACAAGTATATCGCCTAATGAAACCACAAAGGCAAAACCAATACAATAAATCTAAAAACTTACTGAATTCTGAAAGGACATCAATGATATTGCAGTTGGGATGAAAGGCAATGGTTTCGATGAGGATGACAAAATCATAGTAACGAAAGGCGGACTTGGAACCAACTCCTGAATATTGACAAGAATTAAGAGAAACATTAGAAAATAGTATTATAAAACTCTGTAATTGCTTATCCAGCCATACCCGTAAAACTATGAACCATTTTAAAGGACTTGATCACTTGAAGATAACAGCATCGTAAACAAATGAACATATAACAAACAAAGATATATTTGGGACAACAATAAGGATGGAATTCAATTTTAGCTTAGAACATGTTTTATCAATTTTGATTTCGAGCCACAAGAAGGGCCTAACAGACTGATGTTGACATTAAAAGTATACATAATTGCCATCTTTGGCCCTTATCTCTGCTGCGCAAGGAAAGAATCATGGCGTAGAGTAGAAAGGGTTTGGCCACACCATCCACCATGGCATGTCAGACAACTGCCACGACATTGGTGGTATGGCCAAATGGTTGTTTCTAACATTAAGTTTCAGATAGTTTGTTTTAAAGTTCTATCTGAAAAAGGTTGAGGGATAAAATTGTCATTGGTGATGGTCAGTATTTCATATAGAAGTAACAAAGGTGAGGCAATGATGAAAGTACTTCAACGATAATACTATTTTTTGATTACTTCAATTATTAGCAACCATCAAATGTGACGACACAGTTAGTAGTTTAGAACCTGACAAGAGATTATACAAGGATGCCAGGGAATTCGGAAAATTAAAGTAAAACATTTATCTGATTATTTGATAATTGGAGCTTGTTAACTTAAGGTGAAAATAGCACAATAATATCATGCATGTTTTACCTCTGGTAAGTTGGATAACATGTAAAATACAATATCAAGTCCACAGCACAGGACAAGTTGTATGTCTTCAATCTCCTTAAGATAGCCACAATAGCTGCCATGCGAGTGCTGAAAAAATTTAACAGTTTGTCACAGAAAAGGTAATGAAGCTAAATAAAGTATAACAAAATTGCTCAAGGAAAGAAAGCTTACTTCCAGCAATTGCGTTGACATGGACAAAATATGCAAAAGAACACTGTGGATAGAAGAATCGTAAAGTAGAATTTCCCAAATGATGCCACCAAGCTTTGGTGAGAATGATTTGAGATCAATACAGCTCTTTACCAAATCAAACACCTTGAAATCAAAGTGAAACGAAAAATATTTAATTTTCAAGTCTCATTCAATAATAGAACTAATGAAAAAGAATCTCAACATTAGCTAAGATATTCCATGAACATATTAATTGAAACAGAGAGAAATATATTTCATTTTCCAAACTGATAACTTATACCAACAAAAAAGAGGCAGATGTGAAATAAACAAGGCCTAACAAATGAAGTGTCTGACAAACGATCAAACAAATTAAAAAAATAAATGGTACCTTAAGTGTTATCTTCCAGCGACTATGCTTCTTGTATTTCCAGTTCATATGCTTAACCATGATGTATTGAACTGAAAATACAATGAATGATGATATTATATCATCAGCAGCAGCTCCTTTCCGCAAAACCTGAATTGCAAAATCAAGCACTAAAAAAAATATGGCAAATCATCAGATCATCATATGTACACAAAATAATTATAAATATATAATGCAAGCAGGAAAGCAGAAACTGAACAGTGAGCACTACATATTGAACCAACAGATAAAAAATTTTGCATAAATTTAATAAAAAATATTACTGATCCATTTATAATTTCAGAGGTAGCAAGATTGCATGCCTGTAGTTGTAAGTGAAGAACAGTCTCCACTGTCCTCCGAGGTAGCAAAAAGCATTCTTGCTAGCGCACCAGAAAGAAGCCAATCACTGCAGAGGGAATTGTAGTTGTCACACTTTTTGTTGTTCGTTTTTTCATATCTGTACAGAAAAGTCCACGGCAGCTCATAATACACAACAACTATACAAATTTGGAACTTTTCAAGACTAGTTTCCTCCATGCCATTTCACCATACAAGTCAAATTTTATTTACAAATGTTGTTTCACAATGGAAGTACTACTGTTTACCCTTGCAGTAGTGAAGAGGTCGATCATTGTAGTATGCCATTTAATAGAGGCATTAGTTATGGTCAATGTCACCGATTTTAATTAAGAAATTTTGCCTTCCCGTGGTTAGCTTGAGCTTGTATGGTGAAACAGTATTAGAGAAGTACAACAGAAATTGATAGTTTAGCTCAAAATGCCTGAAAGCTAATTGAAATCACTATAAAAGGGTGCTAAAAAATTATACAATGCATGAAAATATGACCATGGTCATCCCAATAATAAAACTAAACAAGGTTGTTCCATACATGATTAAGAATCAGTGAACTATTGACTTTGAAAAAACACAGTACATAAATAGTGTGATAAGCAGTTGTGTGCAGCAAAGAAAAAGGTACATGAGCATATTTTCCAATCCCCATATACGATTACCTTGATACACCACCTGATTGCGTAATGAAGAAGCCACACTCCAACACCACATCGAACACATGGTATGGAACACTAAAAAGACAAAACTCATTAGCAAAAATAGATTAAAACAAACAAATAGTCAAGGCTTTTAATAGAATGGACAGACAGCTTCAACACTACTTCACTTATTCAAAATTGAAACAAACAAAGAGGTAAATCAGCTTACCAATTGAGCATCTCTGCCAGCATGCCAAGGGTTTTGGACATTACACAAGCATTATTAACATCTTCCACATATTTGAAAATGGACGTGCAAAAAATTTTAACAATATCAATCCTGAAAGGGCAAAAATTATAATATATTATTTTCATTCCAAGGGACTGTATTTAGCATGAATAGCAGTTTCAGACATGTGTTCTCTAACAAATAAAAGTTACAAACCTGACATGCTTCTCAGTATACCCCAAGTTTTGTGACGCTTGAACAGCTAGCAACTTGTCAGCATGCAGCAAAGCAAAGCAAAGATCCTACAGAAAATAAAATACATGCAAGGCTGTAGAAGATCTCATGTGTAAAGATATATATTTATCAAGAGAAGGGGTAAATAACTTTAGTATCACATCAGGGAGAAACAGACTTAACATCCAATTCAAGATAGGGTTCAAAACAAAGGATCAGTACCTTGTTTGACGATACCATCTTATACAATAAATCCATTATATCACAGGCTCTCTTGTAATTGCATGCATGAAGATCTTGTGCCAAAATTACGAGCAAAAAGAACACACCTGAATGTGGAAACTAGACAAAAATGATCCAGCAACTTACGTCAGATAAACAATCCAGTACATCCATTAACAGAATTTTAGGCACTAAGGCAGTTATAGTACTGATTTTTGCTTCTCAAGGTACAACAAAACCCTGTACAGAAAAGGGACATGTGCATTTAGAATAGTTCAGATTGTGCACGGATTTCAATCTATACATCCTATTATTACTACATTGCACTTGTACAATAGTTCAGATTGTCTAGGGCTAAGAATTCATTTCTGTAGCAGACATAAATTAACTACATCACAAGGCTGAGCCACCTGCATATATACTAGTGAGTCAATCGATTCACAAGGCAAATAAGGATTTGTGCTAATAGGTTTGCATTGTTGTAGTCCCAAATTTACTTGTACACATAAACAGGCTGATGTAATTTCAGAGTTTTGTAACACGACGATGTTTAGGTTAGTCCGTATAGGAGTTTTGCAGGTCCATCTTGAGTTTCTTGTGATATGATATCATATAGATCCCAGAAAATTTTAACTTCTACTTCAAGTTGTATAAGGAGAAACAAGGAAACAAATGTCATTACAGAATGAAGTGACTTGATTTCAGTGTTACTGGGACTCGGACACGGGAGTGAGCGGCAAACTCTAGAAAAGGTGATTCGGGGATTTGCCTATATTATACTAAATAAATATGATAATAGCACATATTCCTGTTACATAAACATAATTAAGCATTAAGCATATAAGAGGGGTAGCAGCCTAGCAGGGAGATGCATATTGCCTGATTGTATAAGTGCAGACATAGAGATAGAGAATGTAGAGACATCCACAGAGCCAAGCAGAGGAACCTTTATGCACAGATAATCCTAGCCAACTACTCCCGTGAGTGGAGAGCTTTCACAGCCACACATTAATACCCAGCAGGCCAACAGTGCTATTGGCTAGGCCAAAGGGTGTAGCTGAGCTCTCTCACATTACCCTGCAGCTTGCAGGGTGCTTTGTTCTCTCTCCTCTTGCTGCTCCCAACTCCCAACAAGAGTATAGTACTAGTAGTACAAAGTAGGATAAGCACAACAAAGTACTATCTGTCACAGTCTCTCGCTCTCACCCCCCCCCCACCACCACCCCCAAAAAAAAAATTCCTTCCTTCAGCTTGGACACCCTTAGAGGTGTCAGATGCGTGTCTCCCCACATCAGACATGAATCGACGTGCGGACACAAGTCGACACGCCAAAAAAAATTTGAACACCCGTGTCCCGATAACACTGCTTGATTTTAGTTGTACAGGGGTAAAAAGTGACAAGAGAAGGATGCAGGGGTTAAGTGCTCTGGTAAAATAGTTTAAGGGAGTAATGGACTTTTCCTATGTTTTTCTGGGGTGGGCAAAAAATAGCCAAGCCCTGCCATTTAAAACTCAGGGTTTATCATCAGTTGTGAGCCCACTTAGATGGCAGGTGAATCCCTGTTACCCCAGATTGTGTGTGTTGCTGAGTGACAGAATGAGAAAAATGAATTGTGGTCTTGCTGTTGAAGTGATTCATCTCTTGATCCTTGTGGTCTCTACATGTGCTAGTCTTCTCTTTCAAGATTAACTTAATGAGTTCCTACTAATTGTTTCTGTTTGACAAAACAATGTGCTAAGATTGACCACTATATGCAAGACATATGCTGCCATGAAACATCAGTCTCATAATGGAGTATTAAAGTTAAAAGAAAAAAGAGTGAGAGAGAGAGACATGGTGTATAAGGGCACGTTTGGTAGGGATTCTTAAGGGTGATTCTCAATCGGATCAATTGGAGCTGAGCCAAACGGGCAAAAAATCTCCCTGATTCTTAGCCGAATCGATCCGCTGTGATTCTCAATTTTACACACGAATGGAGAATCAGGCAAAAGGCGGCTTCTCGTGAGAATCCAACGAACGAAAATTGAAAATCCCCACAAGATCAGTATCTGATTAAGGAAGAATCAGAATCACAAGATCAGAAACATAGAATCTGGAGCTCTACCAAACAGGCCCTTAGTATCCAAGACTTATCATGATGACGAATCGGTATTCCAAGGTCTTAGGTAATCCTACATACAAAATGTCGTACAGACCAAAACAGTATCTAATGGTACTCTCTAGCTAGCATCGGATGGTAATAGGTAAGACGGTATCAGCTCTTAGGATTGATTTTGTTTCTATTATGTGTCTTAGGTAAGACAAAAGTCACAAAAATTAGTTTATTTGTTAATACTTATCCATCAGTTGTCATGGTTATTTAAAGGAGCATTGCACTCATCAATAATCACGCAGTACATACACAAATCTCCTATGTTTCTACCAAATCTATCTCCCATCCTAGGGAAGCTCTCTTCTATCTACCTTGTGCAGTTGGATTATCTTGTATAGCCACTAACTCAATCTTGGCAAAGGTTCAGTTACTCCCTCAGAGGCTCAGACTATTCTCCGGAGCACTTAACCACCTGAACCATTTTTCAACTAATTCTAACACCCGCCACTTGAACTACTAAAAAATGGCTCACCTTACTCCATAATGACAATCGACAAAACATGTTTAAAACTAAAGGTTTGTAAAACCATAGATGACAACATAAACTATGTTAAAAAAATAGGCTCAATTTTTTCATGGCTGTTTGCATTCAGTTTTAAATCTTGATGTCTAAATCAGTCTTCGTGCTTCCAACCTATGCAAATAGTGACTGAAGATTATTTTTAAAAGAAATTGTTGAGACAAAAGATACAATGTTATCTATCATCCCACAAAATTTCAAATTAAAATACGAATTTCAGAGAAACAAAAACGAGAAATGTCATTAGGCAGTTAAGTGAGCTATTTTCAGTAGTTCAGGGGGAAAACTAAGCCGACATAGTTTAGGGTTCTGTCAAAACAGTTTTAGGGAGTAAAATGGGCTTTTCCCTTCTCTATTTGTAGCCATCATTACCAGTTTCTTCTCTACGGTGTTTACCCCGATATCTATACTACTCTTAAAAAGACACTAGTGGCACCACCACCATCACAACCACTACTGACATGTGGGCCATGTTCAGTATAGCACACGTGAGTGCTCTGCTAGCTCTTTCTTTCTGTACTACTAGCTTTCCAAGACCAGCTCCCTCCGTGTCAAAAGGAGAGGGCATTGGGATTTGGATGAGGGTTTGTACTATGTAGGCTGCAGCTCTTTATTTTTCTATTGCTTTGCTTCTTGTCATCTTGATTTAACTAAAAACTCACAAACTTTTTAGGTTTTTTATTGCAATTTTAAATGAGATACACAACACAATCTATTAACGAGTGCATATTTCATTATCATATGAAAAAGGCATTTCTTAACACGGATGGAGTCGTTGATCTATATATATTCAAGTACTGAAAACTATATGGGTTTATGTCTCACATTAAGAACTACAATCCTAGCTATGGCATTTTTCCTTTTTTAAAAAAATGAAGATTCATGTTTCAACCAAGTAGAAGCTAATGTTTTTTTCAACAAAGACTTCACTTTTTTTGCTATTTTGAACAATCTGTTGCAACGCACAGATATTTGGCTAGTGTGCTAACAAAAGAACAACCAATTTACACCATCATAATTAAACACTGGGCACAATGAAACACAACATGCAACTGATTTCACTAGACAAGAATGCTTTGCAAACAATTTTTCTATCAGAGAAAGAAAACATATATAGGTAAGCACAGTAGCATAGAGAAGGTATTTTACCTCCCAGCGAACTAATGCAACATCATCTTCAAGGACTTTCAAGATGTAGCCATGGCTTCCACCAGGAATTGTAATTCCTTCAATACCAGGAATGCTGATTGGACAATGAATTTCAATTTGATCACGGTAGTTCACATTGTCTGTAACAATATTAGGGACTGAATACAACGTAGTCACCCCATTCATCCTTTCAAGGTAATTATATCTGCAAAAAGTAAACCCTAGCAAATATTTAGAAGGTAAAATTGTATTGCAGGTGATCAAAAAATATAGAAACTACAAGTACTGTGTGATTATAACTGGCTAAGGAATATGATAATTGACCGTTTTGGCACAAAACAAAAAAAAAACCTGTACATCACTGCATAGACATCTATTAGAATTTAGGACGTCTCAATTACAAGGAAGATGTTACATAATGACAACATGGCATACTGTTGGAACTAAAATTAATGAGCTAACAGGTTTCAGGTACCAAGCGCAATGTTTAAGGTGGGATTCAAGGCATAAGACCTGCAAGTTTCAAGTGTCAAGTGTAATGTTTTAGGCAGGTTCAACATATTACAAATACTTAATGTTCAACACGGTTTCACGCAAATATTCACAAAGGATTTAGCATACTTCAAATGTGTTAATTAAACAGGCATTTTCCATTGCCACGTCAGCTGTGTAGCATTATAACCCATTGTAGCATTGTTGTCACAGCCATGATGGTCTCACCAGTCACCACACCATCAACTACTGAGTGTGTGTGTGTGCGCACGCGCGCGTGTGTGGGGAAAGTTGAACAAAAGTTTATGTGGACATGACAGTGTTTGGATATGGCCAGAAGGATTGTTAGTTGTGACTGGATGGGTGCAACCTTGCATAAGATGATCTGACAGAGAATGTTTATTTCATTGGTTGTTAGGCCATGAATAGAATACCACTCCTTAATATGCAGACATAGCTTGTTAAGATTTATTTTCACTCCCTAATTTAGCAAGTGACTGTAACCATCTGGAGCTCAAAAAGCATTCTGCAACACGCAATCTACGTAGGCATCTACAGAATTGACAAAACATATGTCAAACTAATTATACTCATCAACAGCTATAAATACATGTGACATCTACAAAATAACATTGTATAGAAAAGGCAGGCACGTAACAGGAGCACTATCCACAAGTCACAACTACTGGAAATTGGAAAAATAACAATATATTGAAACTGAGATAATCATTAATACTGTAAATTCTAAATTTGAGATAATACGGAATGGTTCTTTTCTCAAATACAGGAAATCCACTAGAGAAATCCAGTTTTCTTGTTATGTCAGTGATCCAGCATATGTGACAAAAGAAAAACAAACAAACTGCAATTAGAACTATGAGATTATGACTATGGGCATCAGTAAGGCTCACCAAAAAAAAGAAGAAAAAGAAGTACGCACAGAAAAATATTAGAAGCATTAGGCCTGGCAGAGTAGCCCCCATATCAGCAATGCAACATCAGAGCTAGGAGATTATAGACAGACGTATTATGGTGAAATAAGAACAGAATGAATGAATACATACACACATTGAGCAGGCCAACTCCCATTGCAAACAGCAGATAAGAAGCGAATCAACTCCGATATCTGGAAAGGATACTCCTTTTCCACCATATGAAGAATGGATCTGATCGGACCATCAATAAAACTATCTTTGTCCCAGAATTGCATGCAGAGAGATTCCTGAACCATAAAAAGGATCACATCAACCAAATTATATTATGCAAATACATGAATAGTTCCACATCAACAGCACATGTTGTAGTCAAACCTCTCCATCATAAACTTCACATAGAATATTTAAAAGCATGCCAAGAGAACTATCTTCTGTCTGCACAGATGAAATACAAGTAATACAGTATGAAGACAACCTTTTGTGGCTTTGCCAAGGAAATAGTTCAATTTATATGTACACTATAAAAAAATCACAATTTACCTGATAAGAGATCTCATATGAAGCAACGAATGCTGAAATGAATGTTCTCAATATACCACGAAAACCAGAAACAGGACCCTGAAAGTAAGCTTCATCATGCACTTACAGAATGCTCTCTAAGTTACAATAAATAAATGAATCCAGTGTAGACATCATGAAATAAATGTGGAGTGAATAAATAGTGTAATAACATATACTAGCTAGACTACTCACTATTGTCCACATCCATTTTTCAGTCATCACATTCTCTTTTTTTTTAATAGGCATGGCATAGTCGTCTAGTATAGACAGTTCATCTAGTTCTATGTTGCATTGGGTATGTAGAACTGAAGACAGAAATTGAAAACCAGAACATAGCCATCTAACCAGTTTTCAGTTTCCAGATCTGATAATTGTCAATTTGCAAGCTGATTTTTAGACAATTGGCTAATCAGTTTCTATGCCTACTTCTTGGTTGCCATTGACATAATAAGGGCCTAAACAATATTATATACATAATATATACATGAGTACAATGTATAGACTTTCATATATGGGTGATGCATACTGCAACCCAGTCCAGAAGTGAAATAGGCCACATGGGGCAAGTACAAAGCTATATAACTATAAATATAACAAAGAAAGTTGAATCACAGCTGTCTTATTATACTACAAGATATATATTCACTGCTCACTAGGAGTATTCACAACATATTCTGCAGCAATGTACATTGAACAAATACAATAGCAGAGCCACCTTTCACTCTTTTAGTCCATAATTTCGGTACCCAACAGGCCTCACCCTTGTCTTGTTCGGGCAATGTATTCATTTTTAAATATTTATATGTTTCAACACTGATGGCATGAACATCTGCTGCCTACTTTTCCAAACATAGGAGGACACCTTTAAAGGTATTTCCAGAATTTCAGTGAATATTATTTTATCAGTGAGAATAAAAAATGAACTAAGGATAATAGTGTACATCCCACATAGTAAAAGAGCCTCTCATGTACTCAAGAACTGATGTGGGATGTACACAATTATCGTTGACCTAAGGATAATAGTGTACATCCCACATAGTAAAAGAACATTAACTACTGTCCACCTCAACGACAGATAAACAAAGAATCTAATTTCCCACTTTATAGAAGTTTTCCTATCACTTTCAGATCTAATGCTTCATATCACTTTATAGAAGTAATTGATAATAATTAGTAAGCCCTCGGTTGATATTTACAAGGCGCGGTTTGACCTGGTGCAGTATGCCGGTCTCCCACAAGGAATTTCGATCATTTATTTCTTTTAAATTATACTGTTTGTAACAATATAATCATGATCATAAGAAAGTGTTTCCAAATATGAATCCAACAATAGCATTTTTATATCACTAAATCACCATATTAGCGGACTAGTTCTTGGTCAAAAATCAGAAAGTTTGAAACTTGAACTATGTGCCTGCCCATAGAATAAACACAGGGAGTACTAGTTTATCACATCTTGGGTTAATTTTATATAATATTACAGCACATGGGTCAAATTTGATTATGCTGATATGAGATTTTCTAAACATACTAAATTTGTGAAACATACAAAGGGGTACTTAAGAGTATTTAAACCATTGATTTATAGATGATGTACTTCGCAATTACCCCTAAGGTGTCTATGCATGCAATCATTACAAGAATTATATCTCTTGCAACTGTGCCCAGCACTTTAGCCTTCTTTTATGTTCTCGTTTAAACATGACAATACCTGTCATTACATCGTATTAATGGAGATAGCTAGCATCAGGGAAAACATTGCTCCATATGTATCCATGACTTCAGACTATTTGGGGCAACATTGCCAAAAAAAACAGAAATAAGAGAGGAAAATATTTATTTAGAGCATTTACATCTGATTCCCTGAAGATGCTTGAGCACAGAACTCCTTGCAAATAATTGAATGGTGCAAACTCAAAGGCACGTCGTACATAAGATGTATGATCAATTTCCTGAAAGCATAGAGCGTAAGAAGATACAATGTTGCTTGCTGTAATGAGTCTAATGGCATTAAAAAAGTATCAGATTGAATATCATCCTTACCAAATTGGTACTGCTTCCTGGAAGGGACATGACCAGGCAGAGAATAACTGCCCAAGCAAGAATAAGTGGTCCTGATTCTACCACTGCAAATTCAGGTAATTTTGATATCTCAACGTCCATTTCAAGAATATCACCAACAGAAAATGTGGAATACCCTCCGCTGAGACAAAAAAATATATATATCATGTATGCTCCTAAACAGAAGTTACACTGACATATTGATAAGATGTTCATATGGTATGCTCCCATACATAATATGCTTTTGGACAAAGTCAAGGAAGTCAAAAATACCTAAAAGGGACTTCATCGCGAACCATCAGGAGTAGACTTTCAAAGTCCAATGTTTCAATGAGAATAAACAGCAGCTGAGCTTTAGCATAATGAAACGAATTTTTTGCTTCAACAGATACAGCAAATTTCCCAACATCGTAAGAACCAGATAGCATATCCTAAAAGGATGAGTACTCAAGATATCAAAATTGATATATCAAGTGCTAAGACGTCAGATTCCCAGAGTGCAAAGACCCAACAAGATATACCTTAAAAATCGAACACAAGGTTATCCACAGTCCACCATTACACTTTGAAAGGTTATCATAGAAAAAAAGAAACAAGATGTCGAAAATCAAGTTAATTTCAATCAAAGTTTCTTCCAGCCAAGAAATCGTAAATTCAGCTCCCTGCAAAATAAT
Organism: Oryza meyeriana var. granulata; assembly: GCA_003991445.1. Classification (NCBI taxonomy): domain Eukaryota; kingdom Viridiplantae; phylum Streptophyta; class Magnoliopsida; order Poales; family Poaceae; genus Oryza; species Oryza meyeriana. The sequence goes on along the minus strand of RYFJ01000459.1, from coordinate 16,953 downwards.
GAATATATCAGTGTGTACAGAAGACACAACATTACAACAGCAATGCCAAAAGAGCAGAATATCAATTGCATGTGATTGTCCGTGTACTCAACATTATGCCCTTCAAGCAGATTTATTGCTCATAAACATATTTTAAACAAGCAGGAACCAGGGCATGCTAGATATTGTGGCCTGATACTATCAATGGACTTCTACAGTCTACAGGAAATGCATCCACAATGTAAATAGATATTTAACAAGATGCTAAAATATGTGCAGTGCAGTTCAAAGTAATTCTAGGGAACTGATGCACTAGTTTTGTTCTGCCCTACAGAATTCCTATGAATAAATGTTCCGCAGAAAAAAGGTCCAAAAGCTTGACTGAGTACAACATACTTATTTCTCATCTATGTGTTTCCCTTAGGAATAAAATCAGCAGACTTAAGGCCAACCACATGGGCTTTCCAAAGTAACCACCTCAGATCTACCTTGTGTTAAATATCCTTAGGACCCATTTACCCTAGGCATAGTCTGCTTTTCTTTAGTAGCTAGCGATGGTTATGCTTAGTTTATCCAACATATTTGTGGTTTTGGGACTGTTTTGACCTGGCCTATGCTTTACCTTTGGGGGATTCAGTAGAGAAGCGCAAAACTGGTATATTCTCCAATAGAGCAGCGAAAAAAAAGAGATTTCTCTTTGCGCATAACAATTCCTTAAATAGCTGTTTCATTCCCTACAAGATTGTGTTCTTCTGCAGAATATGAATATCTGTTCTTTCCAATCAAGTAACTCCTATTGTTTATCAAGTTTAGTCAACTCCCTTAAAAAAGTCATTTCATCATGTAAAATAAAGCATATACATATATAACAATGTGGCACCTAGAACATTAGGCTGTAGAGGACTTCAAATTCCTAATAAATTAGCGATTGAGACAGCTACTGAAGTCAAATCAATCCTGATATCAAAGCTACTGTCTTGGGAAGGGCAAGCACATGTGGAGGCAATACAGCCAGCTAGGAAATAGGCATTGAAACTGAAAGGTGACAGTGAACCATAATAAAGTCGGTGTGACTGAATGATGCAAGAACGTTAAGCTGGTACAATGACATGCAATGGCCAAATTGTCATCAAATTAGCACTAGGGTTGTAATATAACATACTCCTTTGACAGAGAATGCAGATGCAAGGGAATCTCCAATTATGGATAGTAGTCTTTGTTCCACCTCTTCACTAACTAAAACTGAGGCCTCTTCTCTAACGGCATCAGTTGGATCAGAACCATCATCTGCATATGGTGAAAAAGATAACTTGAGATGCACAATTTAAAACCAATAGGCCAATAAGCAAGTGGCATTTGTTGAACAAAAGTATATCTAATTTTCGGAATAATGCCTTTATATTTCCCAGCATTTATATTTTACAGTTAGCTAAGAAGATAAGCTTTAAGAATAGGACGCATTAACTAAAGTTTAGAACTACATAGTCAAACATAAACCCACCCATGATTTTGAACCCCAACACCCAATTCATGTCTTACTCAGACCAGCGCAGTCAGGAGAGCAAAAAGTGCTTGCCTAAGGTGCAAAAGCGAGGCGAGCAGCTAAAGTGCCTTGAGTAGCATAAGGCACAACACCATTAACAAGGTTGGCGCTGCGCCTTTAGGGCTTAAGTGCATAGCACTGATGTGCAGGCACATGCTTCAGCCTCCACTAGCTGCCAGGTAGAAAAGAATAGAAAATAGGGAAGGGGTATTGATTTATATGACCCGAATATGGCCCAGAAGGATTAAGTGACGAGTTCTTAGCAAAACCATCTTAGAAAATGGCATATTATGTATAATATAGCAGCCTAAGACTTGTTTAATATCAGTTTGCTAATCTCATATTAAGACCTAATATATTTATATATTCTAAACTTTTTTGGGTTGTCATCTACAATAGCTCCAAGAATGTCCTTCTTGGGGGGTAAACACACATATTTATGTCCGCGCTTTATTTGTGCTTTGCGCCTAAGGATATGAGGCCATTGCACCTTGAGTGCACTTTTCACTTTAACTGCACTGACTTAGACACATATGGTCGTCACTTTCTGGACCACAAGTGAAGAGATAAGAAGATGTAGATCCATCATTTCCTAGACCCCAATCATTCACTAGAATTCTCTGTTTCTCACATAAAAAACAAAAATAAAATAATTTGGTTTCAGAGTGTTGCCAAAAATAACTTCTCAGAGGATGAGGGTAAATCCATTCACTAATGATGCATACCGCAAACAACATATTTTAACCTAACTCTATAAAAACTTACTTGCATGAACAAAGATCCTTCGGATGCACTTCAGCAAGCATTGACGCTCAAGGTAATATTGTACAGATACCTTCAAAAAAGGGAAACGTTATTCCAGAATAGTAGTCGGAATCACATAAACAATTATAATTAATAAATCTTTAAACTAAATTAAGATTAATCTGTACACATCCACACAACCAGTAAACAAAATTAGCAATTGCTAACTCCTGTAATATCATCAAGCATTTTGGAGAATTCATCTTCAGGATGCATAAGATCCAGTTCTGTTTGAGCATAGAAAACATGACCCCATGAGCACAGTTGAAAATTAACCATCCAAGGGGAAACATGTTTTGAAAAATTCTTTAGAACCAGATGTTCAGAACAGGACATTGTATAGCCAAGTTAAATTGAAAATTGAATTCAATCGAATTTACAATATAGCAAATTGCAACATTCTCCTTTTTCATATCTTGAAAAACCAATTAAACTTTATCCTGAAATTGCAAGCCTATGTAACATCTCAATCTATATGTGTTCGCTTCTTAAATTGGAATCTTTTATAAAAGTTTACACAGCAAAGATGTTTTACTCATGACATTATGCCTTCCTTTCTCTGATACGAGCACCATCGCAAGATAGAAGCAATTCAATTCTCCCCGAGTAACTCTACTTGCAAGTTTCGTAGTTTAGAATTTAATTTTACTTGAAATTATAGGTGTTTTTCTTGAGATTCCAGTTTTGAATTACTTAATGAACTAAGCACTCCATTCAGAAGTGCATTCAGAATTTAACTACTCTCCACAAGTAACTCTGATTGCAAGTTTACTAGTTTAGAATTTAATTTTACTTGAAATTACAGAGGTTTTTTTTCTTGAGATCTCAGGTTTGAATTACTTGATGTGCTAAGCAGTCCATTCAGAAATATATTTAGAATTTAACTACTAATCACTGAAGTATACCAAATACATAGATGGCTCTCAGCGTTCCTACCAACAGGTGGCACGAAAGGAATTTAGATAAAAAGCATCCAAAATGAATAATACCACATTGCAGCATTATACTTACTAGTTTCTACAATCAGCATTAACTGCATTGCATAATGAAGTGTGTTTTATGGGAGAAAAAACTACACGAACATACCTGGCGAACAAACTCTTCAGTACCAGAATCAAGGGCTGTTGGAGTGTTTTCTGAAGTTCTCTTGGCTAGAATGTATGATTGCACCTCATCCAAGTTCTGACCAAAGAGAACATATAAAAATGAAATGCCGCAGCTCAGCAGAGGTGTGCAACCATTTTGTTGAATAAAAATAAATAGCCAAATAGGCCTCAAAGAAAAGAATATCTTCAGACTTGAAGAAGTTGGACAGAAATATGGGCAGGATAAGCTCGCTCAGTATATGACAATATTACACCAGGACACAAGAACATCATAAAACACTAAACATATAGTGTGCTCTTTACGATATTGTTTTGCATTATTGTACATAACTCAGGAAATGTTACATCACAAGCACATGGTTATGAGTATGGTTATGAGGGTAAACGAAGTATATGCAGTCAAAATATAGATTTCATGGGCATTTTCTTAATCACATCATTCTTCTACACTAGAATTTATTTGAAAAACATTTAGGTAAAGAATAAAAGACTCCCAAGTAATTAAAATGTTCATGGATAACTCACAACTACCACAGGAAGACAAGCGCAGCAATAGTAACAATCAGCATTCCAGCAACAGTGGAGTTAATGAATGCATGAATACGCCCTGATGCTTTTCTCACAATTACGAGAAAGGTTGTTTCACAGACATCTAAAAGGTTTAACTGCTCGAACCATTCAAAGGCACGAAATGGTTGTAGTGGTGGTGGTGTGGGGGGAGTGCGGGTAAGCAAAGTACCATGCATTTGCTCAGGCGAAGAGCAGCCGCCTTGAGCTCGGGCTTGACGGCGAGGCGTTGCTTCCCAACAACAACCTCGGAGGCATCAAGTGCGATCCTAGACGCATCGTTCGGCTTCCCGAACATGGACACCGACCCGCGGAGCCACGCGTGGTGAGCCTTGATCCGCTCCGCCTGCAAGCAGGGTAACACATCAGCCACAGGGTTAGTTTCTTAGCCACCGCCGCTAGGGAGTTCGACTGGTAGAAGGGAGCTCACGAGGGCGTCCGGAACGGGCGCAGAAGGGGATGCGGCGGCGCGGTCGAGGTCATCGGAGAGGTCGACGAAGGGGTCCCACCACAGCGAGGCGGGCGCAGACTTACTGGTGGCGGTGGCGGGGGCGCCGCCGCTCGCCATGGGCAGCGAGGGTGGTGGCGTGGAAACCCTAGGCTGGAGATCCCGCGCTCGAATCGATTTTGCGCGATGCTTTTTTCGATTTGGGAGTAGAAAGGATGGGAGCCGAGCAGCAACGGGAAGCCGCCGACTCGGAGAGGAGAAAGGGTTTTGTATTGATGGGGTTTAGGCACCGTTGGACTTGGGCCGCTTAACTGTGGGCCTGAGCTTCGCCTCGTGGCCTCCCAAATCACAAATTGCAAGTACATACTACCAATTTATTCGACTCATGACTCATACGATATATCCAACAGTATCATCTGTATTAATCCAAAACTAGCCACATATGTCCGCGCTTCGCTGCGGATTATGAATTTTTAAATACCATAGTAAAAAGTTTGTCCTAATATTTTTTGGAGCTATTTTAGCTTGTACCAATGAAAAGATTTGTCATTTAAATATTTAAATTGCTTTTCTGCGCACACATCTATACAAACTTGCATATATGCATTACGATAACAATGCTATAACAATAAAAAACAAGAAAACAAGTTCACAAAAAACTTTATTATCACTCGCTTTGTTATGGGAATTGTCTTATAGAAAGATTAAGGGCACTTGAGGGGTTGCTCTTGTATAAGTCAGTATATGAGATACACATATTTATCATCGTGTAAACGGGTTCAAGGAGATGTCAAAAATCCTTATAAAAACATGGCTATAGAAGCAAATACATCACAATAACGATGATTGTTGTTTTGACACATGGGGTCAGGTGGCTGTCTGGTCCCTGGCCCTACTTTGACCAAGTGACATGGGCCGACTGTTTGGTGCTCTAAACTTTTGAACTGATCTGCCGGGTGTTGGTCTAACATTGTTTTCATGTTCTTCTCTGGTATTGGTATTGGTGTTGACGTATCTTCATCAGGCTCTGCATGGATCAAATCGGTGTGCTGCGTTTGACCGTACTGTATTTGCTGGGGTACCAGGGTTGACTGTTTTCTATTTGGGTCTGCCAACATACCTTTTGTTGCTTCGTGTACCCGTGTACCTGTGTCATCGAGCCTGTTTCTATTTATGGGCTTTCCGTGCTTCTTCTTTTGGCTAGGGTGGGAGTGGGGTGGCAAGTGGAGGGTGAGTGGAGGTGGTGTAGCTCAAAGTGAGGAGGGGAAAATGGAGTTGGGGTTTGGCAATAGTGGTGGCGGCAATGGCGGCGAGCAAGGTGCTGCCAGCCGTGGCACTGGAGGTGGTGCGGAGCAGGAGGGTGTCGACAAAGGTGCCTCTCGCCGGCGTCTGGGGCAGGCGGAGGACGGAGCTTCGTCGGGCAGGCGGCAAGCGAGGTTGCCGGAGGCGGAGGTGCAGTGACAGCGGCACCGAAGCATTTCGGCCAAGGAGGAGGCTTCTGGTCGGGGGTGGTTGTTGTTTTGCGTTGGGTGTGGGTGTGGTCGGGCTTATGTCTTGTCTGTACCGCCATCTGTATTGTCTTAGCCGTGGTGGCGCGCCCAGTGATCCAGTTCTTAGGGTGGTACTCTGAGCCACCGTAGGACGGCCAGTCGGACCACCTATGCATGGCGATTTGCATCCTTATCGTGTTGGCACCCATTGTTTTCCTTTCCATCCTAGAGGCGATGTTAGAGTAGGAAGTTGATAGTGTGGCTGCTAGATGCTGGCGTTGTATTCTCTATGTATCGATTTTTATGGCCCAGCTTTTAATCTTTAGCTTCGGTGATTTTGAGTATGAGGTCCTTGGCTCATTTTGGTTGCTTGGTTAAGAAAACTGTCACTTTTCTAAATTATGCTTAGATCCCTCAATTCCTCTGTGTCTTGAGCATGGACCATTATGGTTTTGATTGGTGCTTGAATATCTTTTGACGAGAACTGTTGTTTTTCCCTAATATCTCTAAGTCCTTTATTTTTCCTAGCCTTCTGTGTATTCTGAGGTTGCTATTTTTGATAGGTACGATCGTCGCCCTATCTTAAAGTAGCATAATCTGATGAATGAGTTCCTACTAGTGGGCACTTTAGCCTAAGCATGAGCATAGCCAATGCTTTCTAAAGCCACAGAGTTAAAGCAGGCAAAAGGTTGCATCATTCTACATTCCATTCTTCCTTACACGTAGTACAGGGTATTACATCACTTGGGACGAAAGGGAAATTGCCTTTCCTCAGAAGGCGGTGGTGAAACAAAAGCTCACACTTGTAACCTTTCTTATGGAGATGGTGGGGGCGCGCGGGGTTCAATTTTGGGCACGATTCCTTTGGGGGCACAGGGTAACCCCCGGATCGACATACGACAGACCAAGTAATGTGCTTCCAGGAGTAGAGCGGTAGTGTGCTCGTGGGCTAGGTGCTGATAGCGGGCCTCTAGATCAGCATATCGGTCCCGAAGCTCATGCAGCTCTTCGAGGGCTTGCTCATAGGCGTTCTCGGTGGTGTAGGCTAGCTTGGAGAGAAGGACGCATCTGTTTCCTTCGGCCTTTTCAGCCGAGTATAGCGAAATTCTGATTCATATGGTATCCATAGTACAACATGGCATCTAGCAAATTTCAGTCCTAGAATCGCAGCTTAACAAACAACTCTAGCATCAGAAAGATCAGAGCAACAATTTATGGGGTAGAATATTGAAACAAAATTAAACATCCCCAGGCCCCAGCTCTGAAGGAAACAAAAGGCAGCACTAACCTGAGACATATCTTTAAGAGTTTTTCTTCCAGTACATCAGAAAGATCAGTGCAACAATTTATGGGGTAGCTGAATGTGAATCCCAGATCCACTTCCCCATTGAGCTCCTCGATTAGATTGGCAATGCTTACAGAACAATTCATTGATGAATTTATATACAATAAAAATTACCTGTTACTTGTTAAGGGGTACCACAACATATAATCAGCTAGCATGAAGGATGTCAGTGAATTGAGCAATTGATTTTAAACAATTCTTCCACCATGCACACGGTCAACATCAAATTGAGAAAACATGAGCTCTTGATAATTGTGTTGCTCTTCATTCTTAGTTCCTTATTAGTGATAACCTTAAAAATTTATAATTGTCAATAACTATTCAGTTATATGAGTTTTGGTAATTACAGTATAACATGGACAACATGGCAGATTTACTTATGAACAGCGATTTCCCAAGGGAAAAACCAATCTATCGATCATGCAACTGTATATATTGCTAAGGAATCCTGGTGTTAAATCAAGGTTAAAGATAGATTCTCCAAATCTTTTTTCCCTGTTCTAGCATCTCGCATGCTTAACCATAGACCATATTGTACCCGAAAGTAAGTGAACTGCACTCTGAACAAGTACATAATCAAGAAGGTAAATGACACAGGGTTGTTGCAGATTCTAAAACACACCACTTGATAAGGCCACAAGTAGGAATGTTGTCCAGAAATCTTGAGTTCTTTAATTACATCTCTAGGTATCGAAGTCACATATATGTCCACTCCAATTGAATACATGATGAAATTAAGAAATGAATAAATTGGAATACCCAGAAGCGGCACCACAATAGTTTGAGCTACCGCGGAAACTAATAATCTACTGCCAAATGGCAATAATGATCTTGAAAATTAGCATAAGAACTAAAGTACAGTAGGTCTCAAGAGCTAACTATCTATGGGATAAGCCCCCAAAGGCAGCATGCCATCCATGGTCTAGCCGTGCAGTCTGCCAAAACATTTACATTTTTCCTGTAAGAACTCACCATCAATAGCAATAGTCAGGCCTGAGGACCAGAGAAGAAGCCATAATGCCATGTCCAGTCGATCTGGAGCTTGGGCAGCACACAAGGATCATGTCATGGAACAGATCATGTCCAACGAACCAGATTGCACATAAGAAACCCACTTACAAAGTGAAACCTGCTTGAGGAATAAGATTGACTGACCAACATTGCGTCGAACACCTTTTGGGTGGCAACAGGATTGAGCTTTGCATCTGCAGCTAGTAGCCTAGTACCTTGTCCATGCCGCCACACCGCTATGTCCCGTCGTCGTAGTCCGGCCACACAGCCCGTCTGCTCCATCAATTCACAGTTGCAGTATGCAAAACACACACACATATTGACCAGGAATTAATTTGCTCGAGCAAACCGCAACCAAATCAAACGCGAGAGTAGAACGGATTGAACCGATCGAGCAGCCGTGCGGTGCACTTACGGATCGTGAACGCTTGGAGAGGCTCCGAGCTGCAAAAGGCAAACAATATGAGGGGGAAAAACAAAAAAAATTTCGAACGCCGCGCTGCCCCTGTACGCGCAAAAATCGCAACGACAACCAAACCGGCTGACGAGCACGCGCGTCCGGCGGTGTTAGGAGACAGAGGGAGGAGAAGGGCTCTACCGGCAGCATCCGTTGGTGGCGCAGCAGTGGCGGATGGAGGCGCAGATGGTGCCCGGCCACTGCAGCGACAGCACGAAGTAGTCGAACTCCCACTGCTTCTTCCCCACCACGCGCGCCGACGACCGTGCGAGCGCCGTGCCGAACAAATCGGCAATGACCAGCAACAGCAGCAGCGCTGGCCAGATCGCCAGCAGACGCCGCGCCTTCTTCGCCGTCCCCATTGCCTCCGCCTTCATCTCGCCCTCAATTCCTGTGGGCTCCCTACATGCCTGGTGCGGGCGGCTAGAGAGGGAGTCCTCGCTCCCGCCGTCGCAGCTGGTGGAGGCTGAATGCACCGCGCTGCCTGAGGGACGGGCACCCAAAACCGCCACCGCCGCGAACTGCCGCCGCTGCCGCTAGTTCTCGCTGACCTTGCCGTCCTGGAGGTAGCTCCGGATCTTGGCCCAGTTCTCGCAGAGCGCGCCAGCGAGGCCGGCGAGCGAGAGGATGAAGAGGAGCACCCTGAGCGCGATGATTGGCCGCTCCAGGAACCGCTCGCAGTCAGTGGTGACGGCGCGGTGGCTGAGGACGATGACGGTGAGGACGCGAGGAGGGCGAGCAGGCGGCGGCGGTGGAAGGAGATCGGGGAGGAGATCTGGGGAGGGGGATGCGCGTCGGTGAGCTTTGGCGCCTGGCGTTCCATGCGCAATCGGTGACCTACTAGTTTCGGCTCGGTGGGCTGTCGATCCGAACCATACATTTCATATCCAGCTAGGAAAATTAGAGCGACATGCACATCGCGGAGGCCGAGCGACTTCTCTCGGCAGTCGCGCATCTGTCCGTCAGCTTGTCATCGAAAGGCGACCTCACCAATTGCACATGATAGAGGACGGAAGGCCCAACTAAGCCCATTACAGGAAGGCCACGCAAGAGCTTGGCTGAATGAACTTGGCGCTTCCCCTCTGTCGCCGTCGCCATTGGCGACTTGGTCTTCACCTCTGCCGTCGTCTTCCTCGCCAGGTCAGCTCAAGCTGCTTCTCTCCCTCGAGCTCATGTGTCAACCTCCCACATCTCCTTCACTCGGCGCCCTGGCTCGTTCTGATGCCGCCGCCGCCCGGCCAGGCACCTTGGTGGTGTTCCCCACCTTGCCTGCGGCCTGCGCGGAGGCTGGCCGTGCAGCTATCATGGGGTTCTCGGTCCTGCTGCTGTAGTGCGTGTTAGCGCCGCACCGAAGCCGCACCTGCGCCCTGCGCCCGGGCCCTCGTCCGCGCCCACGCGTCCGCGCCGGACCGTGCCCGGGAACTCTTCGCGCCCACGCCCCGGGAACTCGCCCGGGGTCAGCGTCCGTGCCTGGGCCCTCGCGCCCGCGCCCGGGAACTCGCCCGGGGTCAGTTGGGCTTAGCTGGGCCTTCCGTCCTCTATCATAAAACCCCGCGTTTCCTGTAATGGGCTTAGTTGGCCTTCCGTCCTCTATCATGTGGCCTGTTAGCTGTATAATTGGTGAGGTCGCCCTTGGATGACAAGCTGACGGCACAGATGCCGCGACTGCCGAGAGAAGTCGCTCCACGCGACGTCAGAGGATTCGCTCCCGCGAAAACGGTGCGGCTTTATATACTAAACCAAGTTTATCCTAATATTTTTTGTGGAGCTATTTTAAATATTAAATCGGTGTGCTGCGTTTGACCATACTATAGTGGTATCCTGTACCACACTCAGTATCTTTTTGTTATGACCAGCGCTTGCGAGCCATGGTATTTCCTGGGGTATCAGGTTGTCTAGCTTCTATTTGGTCTGCCAACATACCTTTTGCTGCTTCGTGTACCCGTGTACCTGTGTCATCGAGCCTGTTTCTATTTATGGGCCTTCTTTGCTTCTTTTTTTGCTAGGGTGGGAGTGGCGTGGCAAGTGAAGGGTGAGTGAGGTGGTGTAGCTCAAAGTGAGGAGGGAAAATGGAGTTGGGTCGGTAATAGTGGCCGGCAATAGCGGCGAGCAAGTGCTGGCAGCCGTGGCACTGGAGGTGGTGCGGAGCAGGAGGGTTGGGAAAGGTTCCTCTCGCCGGCGTCTGGGGCAGGCGGAGCACGGAGCTCCGATCGTCGGCGGCAGCGAGGTTGCCGGAGCGGAGGTGTAGCGACAGCGGCACCGAAGTGTTCAGCCAAGGAGAGGCTTGTGGTCGGGTGGTTGTTGTTTTGCGCTCGGTGTGGGTGTGGTCAGGCTTACGTCTTGTTTGTGCCGCATCTGTGCCATCTTAGCCGTGTGCACGCCCAGTGATCCAGTTCTTAGGGTGGTGGCTCTGAGCCACCGCAGGACGGCCAGTCGGACCACCTGTGCATGATTGCATCCTCATTGTGTTGGCACCCATCGTTTTCCTTTCCATCCTACAAGCGATGCTAGGGTAGGCGGTTGATAGGGTGGTGCTAGATGCTGGTGTTGTATTCCCTATGTATCGACTTTTATGGTCCCAGCTTTTATCTTTAGCTTCGGTGCTTTTGAGTATGAGGTCCTTGGCTTATTTTGGTTGCTTGATTAAGAAAACTGTCACTTTTCCAAATCGTGCTTAGGTTCCTCAATTCCTCTGTGTCTTGAGCATGGACCATTATGGTTTTGATTGGTGCTTGGATATCTTTTGACGGAAACTGTTGTTTTTTCCTAATATGTCTAAGTCCTTTATTTTTCCTAACTTTCTAGGTACTTTGAGATTGCCATTTTTGATAGGTGCGATGGTCGCCCTGTCTTAAAGTAGCATAACCCGATGAATGAGTTCCTACTAATGGGCACTTTGGGCTAAGCATGAGCATAGCCAATGCTTTCTAAAGCCATAGAGTTAAAGCACGCAAATGGTCTGGCATGTTTCCACATTCCATTCTTCCTGACACGTAGCACAGGGTAATTACATCACTTGGTACGAAAGGAAATTGCCTTTGCTTGAAGGCGATGGTGAAACAAAAAGCTTACACTTGTACCCTTCTTATGGAGATGGTGGGGGCGTGCGGGGTTCAATTTCCGGCACGAGTTCCTTTGGACACAGGGTAACCCGGATCGACATACGACAGAGCAAGTAATGTGCTAACTCCAGGAGTAGGGCGGTAGTGTGTTCGTGGCTAGGTGCTGATAACGGCCCTCTAGATCAGCATATCGGTCCTAGAAGCTCAGCAGCTCTTCGAGGGCTTGCTCGTAGGCGTTCTCGGTTGTGGTAGGCTAGTTTGGAGAGAAGGACACATCTACTTCCTCTCGGCCTTTTTCAGTGGTGAGGTGGCACCATTGGCTATCATACTTCCCCGCGGTAGGGTGCATACCAAAAATGGTTGGCTACTGACAAGGGAGCACGATCTTGCTAAAATCGTTGGAGCGCCTAGCGAACACGTCCCGAGTGGGGCGGCTTCAAGGGTTATTCCGGGGATGAAGGTTTTGGAAAGGTGATCTTCGTCTTCCCGGAAGATGGAGGTAAAAACTGTCACCTTCCACGCTTTGTTTGGGATCCTGAACGACCTGCTCATTACAAAATACTGGCTTCCCCTCGGGTGTAGCCTAACTGCCGACAGAGGAATTCCAGTTGCTGGGCATACCCATTGGGAGCTTGTCCTCGCGCATGCCCTCGGTTGCTGGTAGCGGGGTTGACATGGTTTTGGTTTTTTGGTTGGCTAGAAGGGCCGAGCTTTTTAGTGGCAGAGGCTTAGTCCCGAAAGGGTGCCTTTATGGGTCGTTTTCACTTCCTTTTATAGCACATTTTTCAGTGGTCCATTTGTTGGTTCAGCATCTTCAGTGCTTGTGCCTTCTGTAGTGAACCTGTTCCATTTACTGTAAGTGGACAGGCACCAGGGGGACTTCCGAGGTTGGTACCTACCACTTTTTTAGTCAATCGCTTTTTTCCCTAGTCTTGCAGAATGCCTTGTCCCAAGGTGTTGTTGGACCCTTTCTTCGATGTCTGCAAGACCTCCGAAATCCATGATTCGTTATCTCGAGATAACAGGCAGTAGCTACCTCCCTAGATTTTTTTCATGAGATTGTGCTTAGGGTTGTGTCTTCATCTGGTTTGTTGCAGTTTTTCCTTAATACATCTTTGAAAAGTCTCTTATTGGTCTGGCCTCGTGGTGATTTACATACTGTTCTAGGCTTTCCTGTCCTCATCAAGGCCCCAGAATTAGAGTATCCTTTAGAATGGGTTAGTCTCGAGTGGTCGGTATTCGTGTTCTAGTAGAACACTCTACAAGTACTTCTGTACCTTATCCGTCGTGTGTCCTCTAACATTGTTGGGAAAAGGATTCCTGATCTTTCGCGATCCTTTGACTTGCTATGTACGATCCATGTCACTGTCCTATAGTCGGTGCCTAACTTGGTACGGTGCCTTGATCAGGGTATTTCTGAGGATCAACGTTGAGAAGACTGGTCATTACCGGGTTCAAGTGGATCAGGTGAGTTAGGCCTAGCTGTAGTCTCTGCTTGCTAAGATGGGGGCGACTTAAGGTAGAAATTTTTGCTTGGCTGAGGATGGGCAACCGTCCAGAAATTTCTGATCCAGACTGACAAGTAATCTTTAATAATCCAAGTCTTCGAGAAGATCATTAGGAATTTAGGGCCACAACGCAGACTGAAAGAGAAAAACTCCTGATCTTCGGGATCCTCTGACTTGCTATGTACGATCCATACCACTGTCCTATAGTCGTGCCTAAGTTGGTACGGTGCCTTTGATCTGGGTATTTCTGAGGCACGTTGAAAGACTGGTCATTACCGGCTCAAAGTGGATCAGGTTGAGTTTAGCCAGCTGTAAATGTTGCTTGGCTGAGGATGGGCAACCCAAGGGAGAAAATTTTTGCTTGGCTGAGGATGGGGGCAACCGCCCAAAAAATTTCTGATCTCAGAACTGACAAGTAATCTTCTAATAATTCAAGTCTCGACAAAGATCATCTGGAATTTAGGGCCACAACGCAGACCAAAAGAAACTCGCCCTCATCGTCTAATCGCAAAACGAGGAATCAAGACACCAAGATTATAGTTAACTAATAGTGCCAATAGATAGATCTTCATTTTTAGGAAGGGTAAGGAAGCTGAACAGAGGAATCGGGCCTACAGTTGACGAGATATGATCCTGCATTTTCTGGGTGTTAGGGAAGAATTAAAGGGAAGCCAGAATTGATTGAGAGACTGACTAGGGGGGCTAGGGGAGGTAGAGTGGAGTTTTTTAATTTACACTAGGTAATGCGTGTTGAGGCGGAGCGAGTGGATGGGGTTTGACTTTTTCCTTGAATCGCAGGAAGGTGGGATGAATTAATGAAGGTCGTTAGGTTCGGATGGTCCAGAGAGGAGAAGCAGACCTTTGTAATTAAGGGGGTCTTGGGACTGACCAAAGGGGCTAATGTGGACCTGTATTTAAAAAAATTTACCATGTCACAAGGATAAGGTAAGGGGTGGTAAGCAGACTTTATTAGGAGGTGACTGTTGGCGCTTAAAAGGGGTAAAGGAGATAGAGTGGGACTTCTTATTGGGTTGTTGACCTGAGGGAAGAAGACTAGACTTTTTTAAAAGGATGTGGGGAGGCTAAGACAGACCTCTCCCCTTTGGAACGGTCCGCTGGGCTAAGGCATAGAGGGAAGCTAGGGTGGACTTTATGTGGTTAAGGAGTTGTCGGGTAAAGGAGTAGAATTGGACATCCTATTTTGTTGTGTTTTGCCATTGAGGAGGGAATGTGGACTTTTGGTCCGCGGTTGTGGCTTGCCTAGGCCTGGGGGCCGCGAAAAGAAGAAGTAGGTTGGGGGAAGGGCCCTCATGTTGGTGAAAGGAAAGGAGGATGGAGGCTGGGGTCTGGCTGTCGGGTTGGACAGAGTGGAGAGAGGGGCGGCCAGGCTGACGAGTGCGGCCCGACTGTCATAAAGAGACAGCAGCAGAAAGAGGGGAAAGGAGCGGGAGAGGACTGCCACAGGGGCCTGGTTGCTCATGGCCACTTCTTTTTTTACCTCGGTTTCGGCTGAGCAAAGCGCTAGCAGGGCAGGGTGAGAAGAAAGTGGGTGGCACGGTGGAGACTTGGCGGAGTGAGCAGCCGGCAAGGCAGCTGGGATGGAGAGTGTGGCAAGAAAGACAGGGCGCCCTGGGGGCTAGTTGTATAGGGCGGAGGACGGGATGGCGTGGGTGACCCTTGGTGGTGTTTTGGAGCAATAATAGCCCTTTCCCTTAGGTTGCTAGGATTGGAATATGATATGTTGCACAGGTTTGGATAAGTAGATTTAACAGAATATCATCAAATAAGCAGAGTCAATTTTGGACATGATGGATGGCTATTGGTCGATACTCGCCAAAATCCCACACCACGGAAAAAATAAAAATGTACATTCAAAGCCATTAAAAAGCAAGACTAAAATACCTGTTGAAAGAATAGCGTGCCTCTCCACGTGAGTGCTTTCTTTTATGCAGTTCTGGAAGGTGTACTCTCGATGAAACATAATTTACCCTTCAATACCAATATGAAATATAATTAATTAAGACGATGCTAGAGCTTGCAAAGACAGACTAACCAAAACAACACAAACAAAACTAGAAAACACAGACCGACAGCACTCTCACGTACATGAGAAAAACTGAACAAGGCACATAAATTAACCTCAATACTATGAGTGGGAAAACTGAGCAAGTAAAAATAATTTCCGTCGAGTTTAGTCAGCAAGAAGTTAGATCAGAAATTTGTTAGGGTTCAGCAACCAATCTTTAGCCAAACAATTAGTAGGCTACGTCTGTCGGAGGATAGAACTTCAACACGCCGCGAAGGAGTCTGAAGACTCCCTTTGAGGTTCAGTCAGGGGAGTTGTCGATAGGACGGTTTGCGGCATTGGATCGATGGAACGCCAGGGGAGAACAGAAGGAGTAGACAGTTCGGACGCCGCGCGGGAACCGTAATACCTCTTCTCCTGTTGTAGGCTTAGAGAGACTCCGAGAGCTCCGAGAATAGCTAGAGAGAGAAAAAGACCGACAAGCGAGCGGCCCTCGAATCCTTCTGCTAGAGCCTTGTTCTAGAGCTTCGAGAGTCTTGAGAGCCTTCAGACCTCGAGAGTCCGCGTTTTGGGCAACGAAAAGATACGGGGTCCACTGATTTGACAGGAGAGAAATGGGGCGACCATCGCCATGATCGCCTGAGATGGATGGGATCCCCCACCTACGGCTTCACGAATCGAGGGCCGTAACGGGGGATTTGTAGCGTGCTCCACGGGGGCTCCGGGGGGCTGGCTATAACCGCAGCGGCAGCGGCTGATTCTCCCACTGCAATTGAGCCGTTCACTGCCCTGTTACATTTGCGGTCAGACCCGAGGCCCTTGTTCGTGCACACTTCACCTCACTGTATAACTTCTTCCGTCCCTCGCACTCCCGTTGCTCATCTGCGAATGCCCTCGTGCCGGCTGTGAGAGCGAAGCGCGCTGGAACGCGGTGCGATCGGCGTCACGCATGAACGAGACGCCGGGGCGGAGCGGGTGATGAGGATGATGCCAGCCCGGCACACCGTGGAGGGCGGCGATCAAGGTGGGCCCCGGCGAGTCGAAGCCGGCCCGGGAGGAGCCCAACGAAAGCGGTGTACTTTGTTGCTACGCTGTCGGTGGTTAGTTCCGCCGGTTCTCCGATTTTTTTACCACGTGGCAGATCTGCACCCTGACCCCAATCGCCGTGAATGGTGTTGGGGATTTTCGCACATTTGTGCGAGATTTTGTGGCGTCAATGCGTCGTGGCCCTGTTACCGCCCTCTTCACCATGAGGAGCGCGCCCGAAGAAACAAAGCCACCGATCTGCCGGCAACGGGCAGGCCGTGGTGTACTTCCACGGCCCGTCGGTGTCGACTTAGCGCTGAGGAACAAGTGGGAACTTGTGGCCCACAGAATTGGTCTACATTGACAGTCGACGCCAACGACCGCTCCTGTTTCCGCCGCGCCGGCCCAGAAGGTGAAGAGCTGGACAGAGTCGCGCCGGGAAGACGCACGGCTAGCGCCCGGTGATAACCGCATACGCGCCTGGTGATGGCGCGGGGCTAAATGCGTATATGGTCGTCGGTGACTTCCTACAGGCCAACGACTGGCGCCGCTCAACAGGAGGTCCCGGGGCCTGTTGGCTA
>RYFJ01003232.1:0-66453 GCA_003991445.1 Oryza meyeriana var. granulata | reverse complement strand
GTTGGCAATGACTCGAGGCTTCGAAGGAAATCGGTCTCCAGGGGAGAACTCTGTTGCCGTCACTCCGTTGTTGGATCAATAATTTGCAGATGAAGAATTCACCGGAGCCCAACTGGATGCCAGACTGTCGATGTTTAACACTGGCAAATAATATAGGGCTAAACTCGGTGAGAGGAAACCTCAATGGATTCGCAGAGGAACGCCAATGAGGGGTTGTGTTGATAACAATGAATCATCTGGCCTCAAAGGGGCGCCCTGCTGCCCTTATATACTGGCGGACAGCGGTCACGGTAAGGAGTCCAGCCAAGTCGGCAGGAATTTCCTTCTAGATATATCTTACCCGATCTAGATATATATTCTTATTAATAGACAAGGAGCCTGCCGGTGTACTATATCTACTACAAGACCGGCCTCCTCTATGAGTGGCCCATAATTTGCTTGTGATGAGGTACCCGGGGCCTATGGCCTCACAGGTTGTGCGATGAGAACTCTCACTCGTGGTGAACCAAGCTCATGAACGACTCGACAGTCGACGAACGATGGCGGCCTACTGTCAGGCGATCAGAAACTAGAAAACAAGTTCGAACGGGCTGGAGCTAACTATGTCCTAATGCAATACAAAATGCTGGCGACGACTGGCCAACATGGGATCAGGGAGAAGTGGTCCTGACTGGGATTTTGTCGAGCCACTCATGGAGCCGTCAGTCAATGAAGAAACCAGTGCCAGAGAGTCGAGAGGCGAACCTAACGCCAGCATAGACAAAGTACTGATGCATATCCAATGATTGGCAGACTCTATTCTCAAATTCCTCCTAGAGAATGAACTACAGAGATCGTAGCATAGCTGAACGAATTCAACGTCGAAGCAAAAGTTTCCTAGTAGTGCGGAGAAGACCTGTAATTGAAGAAGTGCATCCGGTGTCTCTCATGTGTTGCGTCACCGACCGAGGAAGCAAGCAATCTGCAATCGTCACTGGGCATATGTGAAATCCATGCCGCATCCAGGACGTTAAGTCGGAAAGGCTTACCGGCAGGATTTTCTTGGCCAACAACAGTAACAATGCAAAAGACCAATAGGTCGCACATGCGAGGTTGCCAGTTATTTGCATGACAAACAAATCTCCCAGCCCGAGAATCCAAAAAATCCCAATCTTTGGCCCTTTGCAGAGGTCTGGGGGCTTGAACATGGTCGGGCCTTTCAAGACAGGCCAGGAGGGGTCACACACTTGTTTTGTCACAGTGGATTAAATTCACCAAGTGGATGTGAGGCAAAACCCGTTGCTAATAACAGCAGCAAGAGAAAGGCTTCATTCAGAGTATATTATACCGATTCGGTTCCTAACCGACATCATAACGGAAACGGCACTTAGTTCACGGGCGGTGTTTTTTAAAGATTTCTGTGATGAAATTCGGCTCAAGATCTGTTATGCTTCTGTGGCACAACCCGCGGAGCAATGGGTAAGGTTGAGCGTGCAACGGCATGAGTTCTTGCAAGGCATCAAGAAAGGATATTCGACCGACTACAACATACCGGGGCCCGGTGGTACATAGACTCCATCCGTTCCTGGTCTCTAAGAACCACGGTTAGTTGGGCAACAGGGCATCCCTTTCTTTCTGGTATATGGGTGCCGAGGCCATGCTACGAACCAAGTTAGAGTTCGGCTCTCCGGAGTTCGGGCTTACTCAGAAGACACATCAACCTAACCCGCTTGGTCGAGCTAGATCAAGTTTAGAAGAAGCGAGGGATCGAATAATCCCGTCGGCAAGGTATCTTCAAGCTCGTCGTTATCACATTGCAATGTCGTGGCGCACCTTTTTGGTTGGGATTCGTCTGAGAAAATAAAACCACCAAAGGCAGGCATAAACTATCCCCAATATGGGAAGGGCCGTTCATTATCATAGAAGTTACATGGCCAGGCGCCTACTGACTGAAGACTGAAGACGGTGCCCTCGTCAGCAACTCATGGAATATAGAATAGCTATGTCCTTTCTATACCTGAGTTTATATTTTCCCACATGTACAGTTTTCCTCTGACTCACTACGTCACTTGTTCCAACCGACTAGTGGGTCGGGGGCTGCATGTATTATTTGTGCTTTGTCAATAATATACGAGCCTGTTTTACTTAAGTTATGAAGTTTTACAACGACTTTGTCTTGTTTGCCCAAGTGCAGATCCTTCTTGCGGTGAACAATTTTATTAAGTTCCTATAGAGTAACTCAGCATAGACTATATAGTCGGGTAAAGCTAATGACAACTAAGTCAGAACTTAGAGCTTGGCGGCATTGCACATATATTTACACATGTCCCTTACAAAAAGTTATATAACATTGACTACATGATGGATTGTTCTTCATACCCAGGTCTCGGTGATCACCTGTGCGTTGGCCTCGCCTGGGTTATCAGCTCCAGTGCCTCCTCAGGTGTCATCTCCTCGGCGAATCCCTCTCCGATGGCTTCAAGATCTACCTTGGGGTAGATTGACTTGGTCAACTGCCAGGGTTGGGCCCACCAACACAACACACTCATCCGCAGTACCACTTCAGGATACTTGAGGCTTTGTTAAGGTGTGCCTACACCTAAGAGATCGTGTTGGAGCTGGTTCCCATGTAATGAGGATCCAATACATCAAGGGGTCCTTTCACGGACTCGGCAAGGATCTCCCGTGACATCCTTGACGTGGCCTTTTACTCTCCTCTGCAAAAGCTTGAAAACTGGATTTGGGCATTGGCTCTAGCAGCTACCCAGGTTCATCAATAAGTAAACTTGTTAGGCAAAACTACAGACGGAGTACTTAATGGATTGGTCAAGATCATTGTCAGAGCGGAGACTTACTTTTGTAGTTGGCTCCCATTTGGCTTTGGCCTTCTCCAGTTCAACCTTCTCTCGCTTGAGCTTGGTGTTGGCCTTCTCCAAGTCGGCCTTGTCCTTCTCGAGCTCAGCTTTGGCCTTCTCAGGCCTCTTAGCTTGGATTCCCCCTCTGTTCGGGTCTTCACCTTAGCTTCGAAGGCTGCACATCAGAATGGTCAAGAACCCGATTGCAGTTAGGACACAACTGGGCAGTTGGGAAACAACAAAGTTGGAGAAATATGCATGGGATTTAGTCAGGAAGACAAATACGGAAGACTTACTTCCGATCTTCTTGGCTAGAGCCCAGTTCTCATCCCTGAGCTGATCAACGGCTCCCCTCAGCCAAGTTTCCCTCTCCTAGCTCAACCGCTCCAATTCGGCCTTCGAGGTCTGGAGTTGGCCTAATTGCTGGAGTTGGAGGGCAAGCTGGGTCAGGACCTCGTTCATACTCTTCGAGCGGTCTACAATTTTCTGCTCGGAAAAAACAGAGCAAAGCAGAGTCAGTCGGTGGAACACCCGAGACAAAGGAAATCGTCGGGGACTCAACACTACAAGGCTCGCTACATACTTGGACCCCCCAGGATGCGGCAATTGCGGCACGAAGCAAGACTTCATGCTCCCCCTCCGCTGCCACTTCATCATGCTTGTAACTCTTCACAGTCCCATCAAGGGCCACCCAGCGGAACGTCCTTGGGTACCTGCGGGGAGGAGCCTCAAGCCTGGGGAGGTTCGGCCCTTCTGAAGATGACGATGACGACAAGGACGGTGACGGGGTCCTAGCCCCCAACTTGGCGGCTGCTGGGGCTTCGAAGACATGCTCAGGGGCTAGAGCAATAGCTTCAATTCAGCCTTGTTCGCTAGTGTTAGCGGGCTTCTGCAGTCGGGACGACCTTAGTTTTTGCAAACAGAGATGGTCGCCGGCTCAGCAGATATGCTCGCCGGAAACGTTTTTGGTTTGGCTGGGGCCGGCTCGACAACAGGAGCAGCCGGTGTGGTCTCCTTGAGATCAATATTGGCCCGTTTCCTGCATGAAGAGCTAAGTATCAACACACCACAATGCTGAACAGGACTTTCGGAAGACTCAAAGTCACATACCTCTTGGAGAATTTAAGCCTACACCTGGGGGCTCCAGATGTCGGTGGTGGACTACTGCCGGCTGTCGGGCTGGACGGCGTGGCAGTCGGCGGTGGCATTTTTGTGCTGGTTGGCCCCGCTCCTGGTGCGGCCTGGGACGCTCGGGTACTCGGCGGTGCCATCCTTGGGCTTGATGTTGCCGAGCCTAGTGGCGCTTGACCCGACCTTGTACTTGGCGGTGCTCTTCTTGGGCTCAATGATGCTAAGCCTGATTGCGCTGGTCCCGGTCTGGGACTTGGCAGCCTGGGAGCTGTGCTAGCTGTGTCTTTTATCTTCAGACTCCCAGCTATGGCACTCGGCGCAATAATCTTCTTCTTGCCCTGATCTTCAACAGGTCTCTTCCCGGCTCTCTTGGAGTCGGGCTAGGCAGCAGAAGGACTTAATGGCCCCTTCTTCTTTGACTTCATGGCCGACAAAGTTCGAGAGTCCTCATCGAACTCTTCACACAACTGCAAGTAGTTCAACAACACATGTTACACATTGAAGGGCAATCCTAGGCATACATCTACAAGTATCCATCACAAATGGACAACAAGATAACATCAGCGAGAGTTACCTTTGGACATGTCCTCTTCTAGCTGTAAGCCGCCACAGACCGCTCTAAATCTTTAGTCTCGACCACCCCACTGGCAAAGTAATCTAGCAGGATGTCGGTCACCTTGTGCTTGTCCATCAAGTCGGAATACTCCCGGCTGGGATCACCTCTGCCCTTGTAGTCCTAGCCGAAGTGGCACCTCAACTTTAATGGCCTGATGCGGCGAGTCAAGAATCATCTGGCCACCCATGGACTAGTCAGCCTGGCACTTTTCAGCTTGTCAATCTTCTCAATCAATATATGAACTTGACCCATTTCTTCAAAGTTGGGCACAGATGACCAGTTGGTTCAAGATTAGAACAATAAAACCACTCCCTATGCCAACCTTTAAGAGAAGTTTTCAAGGGGACATGGATATAAATCTTCTTCATCTCACTCCTGAGTTGGATACAGGCTCCCCAATCACTTGGACCTTGCTCTTGGAGGGCTGGGGTTTGATGTGGAACAGATGTCTGAATAGATTCAAATGGGGTTCCACACCTAGGAAACACTCACACAGAGTCACAAAGATAGAAATTTGTAAGATTGAGTTGGATTTAGATTCACCAACTTGAGTTCATAGAAGGCAAGAAGTTGGTGAAAGAACTCGGAAGGTGGAAGAGAGAGACCCCGGTTGAAAAAAGAGGCAAAAACAACGGTCTCACCAGCCTGGGGCTCCGAAACCGATTCACCTTTATCCAGATGCCAATTGATGACATCGCGGCTCTACAATCTCAGCTGCTTCTCCAGAAGCTTCAGCTTAGCCGACCCGCAATCCAAAGTCGGCCAAGTCTCGTCCGACGCCTCCAGGAATCTGAGGCCCTCGGCATGGTTAAGGGCAAGGAGATTTGGGGGAAAAGTCACTGGGGGGCTTGGAATGGACGAAGAGGAGCGGGATCGCCCGAGTTCCAATGGGGAAGAGCAAGCAATGGCGAACCCTAGCGAAGCGGGAGGCAAAATTGTGGTGCGGAAGCTGGAAGACGAATGATTGGTGATTGGAGAAGATGAAGGAATCTTTTCTCTCTCTCCCCACCTTTTATAGAGCCGTTTCCGATTCGTGGGCTTGGGCTTACAATCGGTACTGGGCCACCAAGATATGAGTTCCTACAATAGCATGCTCAATGTGGGCCGCTCGCTAGCTGTATTAAAATCACGGTGCTGGTGCTACTAACAGGAACCGATGAGGTAAACAGATATGCTTCAGGAAGGCCTAATTGCTAAACACATGTGTTCGGGTATCTGTATTATCCACCAGGTATTGAGGATATATCCTTATAAGGGTCACAAGCTGGTCTTCATCAAAATTGGGGATGTAGGTATCTCTCAAGTACACCTGACCACATGATGGATTAAATTTCATAAAATGGTACTCGGCCTACATGCTTGGCCAACACTTGCCATGAGCAAATATTTTTCTAGCCAACATGACGCTGAAGAGTCTAACTTCCGAGTAGTGCACTACTTGGGAAAGACTATAAATATTTCTTCCAGCTGACATGAAGCTAAGGAGTCTAACTTCCGAGTGGGACGCCACTCAGGAAAGACTATAAACCACTTTTCCAGCTGACATGAAGCTGAAGAGTCTCATATACGAGTGGCATGCTACTCGGCAAAGACTATAAATTATTTTCGGTTGACATGATACCGAAGAGTCTCATATACCAGTAGTATACTACTCGGGAAAGACTACAAGGTTAAAGATCTTTGACTTTATGTTTAATTGTTTTCACAATTAAGCACAAAGTCAGGGGCTACACCTAATAGGTGCGCCTATTCGGTGCACACTATTCGTACTTTTACATGGAGCCCTTCATAGCCTCGCTGCCAGCTGACATGAAGCAGGACTCGGGAAAAGAAGCACTTGGACAAAGAGTACTCGAGAGCAACGCACTCGGGCAAACTTCACCGTGGAGGATGAGCACACGGCATCAGCTGTGACTCAACTATGAAGGTCTCAGGGGCTGCTGTGGAGGGCATGGGCCCCGAGTACCTCACGACAAGCATATGGGCCACTCGGATAGATGATGGGCCTAGCCTTGTAATTAGAGATATGATAGAACTCGGCAGACTTTGCCTTGTATGATAAGGAATATACAGTCCTAGTCAGGTAGGTTATATCTCTAAGAGGAGATCCCTTGGCCGTAATTTGGCTAGGACTCCTACCTTGTACCCTTGTCCCTCAGTATATAAGGGGAGGCAGGGCGCCCCCTCAGGGCAGAAGCTCATAGAAGTGAACACACATCCTCAAAGGAATACACCACAACTGGACGTAGGGTATTACCTCACATCGAGGGCCTGAACCAGTATAAACCTCCCCATGTTCCTTTGCAATCCACCGAGTTTCGATCTGACGAGTAGCCCTATATTCATATTGCCGGTGTAAAACATCGACAAGATCGATAGGAACTTAAGAAAAAATGTTCACTTCTAAAAGCTATACTCGGGCAAACATAGCATAATCATTGTAAAACTTCACAACTAAAATAAAATAAGCTCATATTTTATTAATAAGGCACATAATACATGCAGCCCGGGCTCACTACTCGGTTGAAACAAGCGACGTAGTGAGTCAGAGAAAAGACATTGTACATATATATAGGGAATACAAAAGTCAAGTATAGAAAGGACGTTGCTGTTCTATATTCCATGAGATGCTGACGTGGGCACCGTCTTCAGTCTTTAGTCGCTAGGTGCCCGGACGTGTCACCTTAGCAATAATGAACGGCCCTTCCCACAGAGGGGATAGTTTATGCCTGTCTTTGGTGGTTTGTATTTTTCTCAAGACGAGATCTCCCACCAAAAAGGCACAGCCATGGACATTTCGACTGTGATAATGCCGTAGGCCTTGAAGATACCTTGCCGACTGGATAGTTATGATATCCCTTTCTTCTTCTAACTGATCGAGTTCGACCAATCGGGTTTTGTTTGATCCGTCTTCTGAGTGGGTCCAAACTCGCGGAGAGCTGAACGCCAACTCGGTGGGTAGTCGGTCTTCTAATCGTAGTTCTTAGAGACCAGAGAACGGATGGGAGTTCTTATACCCACCGCCCTACATATGGTTGTAGTCGGTCGAACACCCTAGCCTTGATACCTTGTAAGACCATGCCATTGGCACGCTCGACCTGCCCATTACTTCATGGGCGTGCCACAGAAGCATAATAGATCTTGATGCCAAAACTGTTATAGAAATCTTGGAACACGCCGCCCGTGAACTAAGTACAGTTGCCCGTTAAGATATGGTAAGGAACCCCAAATCGGTATAAAATACTCATGATGAAGTCCTTTGCTCGTGCCGCTGTTATGGTAGCAACAGGTTTTACCTCAATCCACTTTGTGAATTTATCTACTGCGACGAACAAGTGTGTGAACCCTCCTGCGCTTTTTTGAGTGGCCCGACCATGTCAAGTCCCCAAACTGCAAAGGGCCAAGAGAATGGAATTGTTTGAAGTTCTTGAGCTGGGAGATGTGTTGACCTTGCATAGAATTGGCACCCTTCGCATGTGGGAACTATATCTTTAGCGTATGTTACTGCAGTCGGCCAGAAAAAACCTTGCCTGTAAGCCTTTCCGACTAACGTTATGGATGCGACATGGTTGCCACAGATACCCGAGTGGATCGATTGCAGAATCTACTTGCCCTCCTTGGGTGTGACGCAGCACATGAGGACCCGGATGCACTTTTGCGGTACAGGTCTTGTCTGACTACAATGAAACATTTGCTTCAATGCTTGATCTGTTCGACTTCACTGCGTTCTTCTAGGAGTTCGTTGTCCGAGAGGAATTTGAGAACTGGAGTCCGCCAATCTTGAGAGATGATTAGTACTTCATTTGTGGCTAGGGTAGGTTTAGCCCCTGATTGTTCAAGCATTGGTTTCTTTTTGACTGATGGCTCCAGTAGTTGTTCAAAAAAATCTCAGTCAGGACTACTTCTCATTTGGATCCCATGTTGGCCAATTCGTCTGCAGCATCATTATATTGTCGTAATACATGAGTTATCTCCAGCCCATCGAACTTGTTTTCTAGCTTTTTGACCTCCTGACAATATGCCGCCATAGTGTCATCGAGACATGTGTAGTCTTTCATGACCTGGCTGACCACGAGTTGAGAATCCCTACGTACAACTAGTCTATGGATGCCGAGTGATATGGCAATGCGGAGCCCGTGGATAAGTGCCTCGTAAGCTGGAAAGTGAATCTGGAGGACATAATTGAGTTTTTCACCAGTGGGTGACGTCAGCACAACGCCAGCCCCCGCACTGCCGATCTGTAAAGAGCCGTCAAAGTACATCGTCTAGTACTCTAGCTTGTCCATGTTTCTAGTCGTCTGAACTTCTATCCACTCGACCACAAAGTCGGCTAGAACTTGAGATTTGATTGCTGTCTGTCATTGAAAAATGATGTCAAACTGTCGATATTTTACACCGGCAATAAATATATGGGGCTACTCGGTGGATGGAAACTCGGTGGATTGCAAAGGAACACAGGGAGATTTTATACTGGTTCAGGCCCTCGATGTGAGGTAATACCCTACGTCCAGTTTATATGTATTCCTTTGAGGAATTATGGTGGCGATTCTGATGAACCATATGGCCGTGCCCTCAAGGGGCGCCCTGCCTCCCCTTATATACTGGGGGACAGGGTTACAAGGTAGGAGTCCCCGCCGGATTCCGACTAGGAGATCTCCCCTTAGAGATATAATGTATCCGGCTAGGACTGTATATTCCTTATTGTACAAGGCAAGGTCTGCCGAGGGTTACCATATCTCTAATTACAAGGCTAGGCCCATCCTCTATCTGAGTGGCCCATATGCTGGTTATGAGGTACCCGGGGCCCATGGCCTCCACAGTAGCCCCCGAGACCTTCATAGTTGAGTCACAGCTGATGCCGAGTGCTCATCCTCCACGGTGAAGTCTTCCCGAGTGCATTGCTCCCGAGTACTCTTTGTCCGAGTGCTTCTTCTCCCGAGTCCTGCTTCATGTCAGCTGGCAGCGAGGCTATGAAGGGCTCGATGTAGAAGTATGAATAGTGTGCATCGAATAGGCGCACCTATTAGGTGTAGCCCCCGACTTTGTGCTTAATTGTGAAGACAATTAAACATAAAGTCAAAGATCTTTAACCTTATAGTCTTTCCCGAGTAGTATACTACTGGTATATGAGACTCTTCGGTATCATGTCAACCTGAATATGATTTTATAGTCTTGCCGAGTAGGGAACTACTCGTATGTAGGACTCTTCGACTTCATGTCAGTCGGAATGTATGTTTATAGTCTTACCGAGTAGGATGCTACTCGTATATGGGACTCTTCAGCTTCATGTCAGCTGGAAAGGGGGGTTTATAATCTTTTCCGAGTGGCGTCCCACCCAGAAGTTAGACTCCTCCGCATCATGTCAGCGGGAATAGATATTTATAGTCTCTCCCGAGTAGTGCACTACTCGAAAGTTAGACTCTTTCGCATCATGTCAGCAGGTAAAATGTTGCTAATGGCAACCGATGGCCACGCATGTAGGCCGAGTACCACTTTATGAAAATAAATCCACGGCGTGGTCAGGTGTACCCGAGAAAGATACCTGCATCCCCAATTTCAATGAAGACCAGCTTGTGATCCTTATAAGGATATATCCTCGAGACCTGGTGGATAAAACAGATACCCAAACATATATGTTTAGCAATAAGGCTCTCATGGAGCATATCTGTTTACCTCATCGGCTCCTGTTGGTAGCACCAGCGCTATAATTTCAACTCAGCCTGCGGGCGGCCCACATGGAGATGCTACTGTAGAAACTCATATCTTGGTGGCTGCTACCAAATAAGCCGGCCTGAGCCGACCTATCCAGCATAGCTGTATAGAAGTATCATCCATCGCATGTCAGGATGAGTTTTTTGGTGTCGGTAACCGCAATCAGCCAGAGAAATCCTTATTCGCAAGCCTTTCCGACTTATGTTTTGGATGCAGCCTGGTTGCCACAGGTGCCCGAGCAAGTGTGTTGCAGGATCTGCTTGCCCTCCTCAGGTGTGACGCAGTGCATGAGAACTCCGGATGCGCTTTGACGATGTAAGTCTTCTCTGACTTCAGGAGAGCTGAGCAGGGTACCCGAACCTTGCATTAGTATAGGATTCAGCTAGCGACCCTCATGGGGCATACCCTACCCAACAGAGTTATAGCCAAGTGAGGTACCCGAACCTTGCATTAGCATAGGATTCGGCTAGCGACCCTCATGGGGCGTACCTAACCTGACAGAGTTGTGACCAAATAAGGTACCTGAACCTAGCATTAGTGTAGGATTCGGCTGGCGACCCTCATGGGGCGTACCCTACTTAGCCGAGTAGTACACGAGCCCCGACTGGCGCCGGAGGTCGATTATATTAGCCAAATAAGGTACCCGAACCTTGCATTAGCATAGGATTCGGCTGGCAACCCTCATGGGGCGTACCCAACTCGACGGAGTTGTGACTGGATAAGGTACCTGAACCTAGCGTTAGCGTAGGATTTAGCTAGCGACCCTCATGGGGTGTACCTCACCAAGCCGAATGGCATACGACCCCCGACTAGTGCCGGAAGTCAGTTGTCAGCTCCCATGGAGCGTAGCCGGTGAAGATGACGTCCTAACTTTTGCAAGTACTCGGTCAGTAGCCCTCATGGAGCATTCCGAGCGTATCTTGGCAGACTAGTCCAAACCCCGAGCGTAGGAGATAGGCTCGCAGCCCTGAATTCCTGTCACGCGTATCCGGAGCTAGGCCTGCAATATAAAGATATCGGATGAGTAGCATCTGATGATGAAAATGATCACCCGAATAAAATGTATTTTACAATATATGTAAATACATGTTCTTCCTCTTATTGATACTAATTTCCCCGAGTAGTTGACCCCTTACGTTTAAGCACTCTGCCCGACTAGTCATAGCCCCCTAGCGTCGGGAGTTGGCTCATGGCTCTTTCCCAGACACGCGTTTTGGGTGACTTGAGTTTGTCTTTCATGGAGCAAAGTTTCACAGATCAGGATTTATGCTACTCGAGTACTTTTGCGATCATTTAAGAGCAAAAATGGAAAAAAGTGCAGCTTGTGCACCTATTAGGTGTAAGCGGCTACAGCATTGGCAAGGCCGAGTGAAGAATTATTTATCAGGAAGCGACTTAGCTGTTCGGTATTTCGGAGTGGGGAAGCCATCCTTGCGTTTGAGCTTGTGAGCCCCTGAGCATGTCACTTGTTGTTCTGATAATCTTCAGTTGTTGAAAGTCGAAGACTGTTGTGACCGACTGCCACAATGAAGTCGTCTAACTTGCGTTTGCGATTCCCAGCTTTAGTTGGGACCACGTTGTCGGTGCCCTCCTACTTCTTCTGTCAGGGTGTCTTCTTGTTATTGAGGGCGTCAACAACAGCGTCGGCCGAGTCGGCGTACTTATTCGCCATGTTGAATAAAGCCTTGACAGAGTTGGGAGGCTTCTGCGTGAATTTGTCGATGAACGAGGTGTCTTTGACACCTTTTCAAAAGGTGGCGATGATGACCTCGTCCTTGATGTTCGGGATTGAATTTTTCTTCTCAGAGAACCTTTTGATGAAGTCATGAAGAGACTCATTCTTCCTTTGATGCAACTGATATAAGTCGTACTCGGAAGATGGCCTCTCGTATGTTCCCTGGAAGTTGGCGATGAAGCGTTCCCGGTGTTCTCCCCAGGAGCCTATGGATTGCCTGGGAAGTCCTATTAGCCATGTCCTCGTTGAGTCGGCTAAAGCGACTGGGAGGTAGTTAGCCATGACTTTGTGATTTCCTCCAGCTGCTCGGATTGCCAGGGTGTAGACCGTGAGCCAGGACTCGGGATTGGTCTTGCCGTCGTATTTTTCGATGCCTGTAGGCTTGAAACCCGACGGCCAGTCGACGTCCTGGAGCTCGTGGGTGAAAGCTGGTATGCCTTTGTCTTCATGAGGGCTCCGACTCCGAATACGGTGGCGATACCGCTCGTGGTGGAGGCCGAAACGCTTGTTCTTGTCTTCCAGTTGGCGTTGCTCATCTTTTTCTCGTTCATGGCGCCGAGCGATGATGTCTTGCCGAAGGTCGCATCGTACTTGGTCTCGGAGGTCCTGATCGTCCCGACGGTTGCTTTGACGTTGCCGGTTGTCGTTGGGGTTGCCGAGTGACGCCTGACGTGCCTCCGTATGCGGCTGACTGGAGCCAGCCGCTCGGCGTCGCTTTGAGGTAGATGAGACTGCCGTTGGGGATGTCGACCGGTTGGTCGGTATGAGGGTATCACCCGACTGTTGGTGCTGCTGAAATGCAGTAGCGGTAAGCATGGCTTTTATCCTTGCGATCGTCGGGGTGGCCTGGTGATCAGGCCCAAACTAGAGTGTATCTAGTAGAGTCGCAGTGGCCACGATGTTCTGTTGAGGAGTAATGAAGACGTCATGGTCGCTGACTCGGGTTTGAAGGATTTGTTGCTGAGCCGTCCGCCCAGCCCTGCATAGGGCGTCATGCCGGCGTCTTGCTTCTTCCTCTTGTTGCTCTCGCAGTCGGCATGTTTCCTCCTATTGCTGCTCGCGTAGTCGGCGTGATTCTTGAGTAGGAGTAGAGCCTTTGGATGCCATGAAGATTTCTCGTGGCGGGGAGAAGCTTGCTGAACTGCTGTCCGACTTAGAGTCAAAATCCCACTGGGAGTTGTAGTCGGAATAGTTAATGGGGGTGATTACAACTCCGACCTCCCTAGATCCGATCTCGAGCAGCTCGGGGCCATATCCAAGTCGAACTCCAGAGGATTGGGTTTGCCGCGTCGGATGTAGATTGTAGATATCCGCAGCGTCACCGAGTCCGAACGGGAGATTGATGATCTCTTCCTTTTTTGGCCCGATCTCGGCCGGCTCAAAACCGAGTCCGAGTCGAACACCGAAAGAAAGAGTTGTCCCTGGACTCGGGCGTATTGGAGATCGCCGCAGCATGTCGTGAAGGATTGCTGCAGCATGGTGTAGGCCGACTGGCGCGGAGTCGGCTGGTTCCCTGGCAGATCGGATCGAGTCCGAGTCGGCCAAGGTGAGATTGCCGATCTGGTCGGCGACGAAGTCGAGGCTTCTGAATGCGATTGTATCTCTAGGGGAGAGAGTTTGCCACCGTCGACTTCGGTTGCTGGATC
The DNA here is from genome assembly GCA_003991445.1 of Oryza meyeriana var. granulata. NCBI lineage: Eukaryota > Viridiplantae > Streptophyta > Magnoliopsida > Poales > Poaceae > Oryza > Oryza meyeriana. The sequence goes on along the minus strand of RYFJ01003232.1, from coordinate 52,779 downwards.
CATCGAGCTTGTAGATGTAGATCGCACCAAAGCCCCTACCTGGTGCGCCAACTATCGATGTTTTACACCGGTAATAAATATATGGGGCTACTCGGAGGATGGAAACTCGGTGGATTGCAAAGGAACACAGGGAGATTTTATACTGGTTCAGGCCCTCGATGTGAGGTAATACCCTACGTCCAGTTTATATGTATTCCTTTGAGGAATTATGGTGGCGATTCTGATAAACCGTATGGCCGTGCCTCAAGGGGCGCCCTCCCTCCCCTTATATACTGGGGGACAGGGTTACAAGGTAGGAGTCCCCGCCGGATTCCGACTACGAGATCTCCCCTTAGAGATATAATGTACCCGGCTAGGACTGTATATTCCTTATTGTACAAGGCAAAGTCTGCCGAGGGTTACCATATCTCTAATTACAAGGCTAGGCCCATCCTCTATCTGAGTGGCCCATATGCTGGTTATGAGGTACCCGGGGCCCATGGCCTCCACACAAACGCCATTAACTCGAGTGCCCATTTAGCGATTTGGCCAGTGGCCTCGCGATTATGTAGGACGTTCCCGAGTGGATATGACATGACAATGGTGACTTGCTGTGACTGAAAATAGTGCACCAACTTCCGGACAGTGATGAGTAGGCCATATAATAGCTTCTGGACTTGAGGATACCTCATCTTGGAGTCAGCTAGGACCTCACTGATGAAGTAGACAGACCATTGAATTTTCTGTATATGACCTTGCTCTGATCTCTCGACTACCAGCACCGTGCTGACTACTTGAGTCATTGCTGCCAAGTATAGCATTAGTGGTTCCTAGGGCATAGGTGATGCCAACACTGGTGGTGATGTGAGAAATTTTTTGAAGTCTTCGAAGGCTTGCTGGGCTTTGGGTGTCCATTGAAAATTGTCCGCTTTCTTCAGTAGTTTAAAGAAGGGCATGCCCAGTTCACTAAGTCGAGAGATGAATTGGCTGAGTGCCGCCACACACCCTGTCAGCTTTTGGACGTCCTTCTAGCTAGTTGGGGGTGCCATGTTCATGATAGCGTTGATTTTCTCTAGATTGGCCTCGATGCCTCGATGTGATATGATGAAGCCGAGTAGGATGCTGGACAGTACACCAAAAGTGCACTATTTCGGATTCAACTTCATCTTAAATCTCTGAAGGCTTTGGAAAGTTTCTTCCAAGTTAGAGATGAGGTCTTTCCTGGATTTTGTCTTGATTACCACGTCATCGACATCTACCTCCACATTGCACCCGAGTTGAGTGCGTAGACACCACTGAATTGCTCGTTGATACGTTGCTCCAGCATTTTTCAATCTGAACGGCATAGTGCTATAGCAGTATGCTCCAAACGGCATGATAAAAGAAGTCTTCAGGCAGTCCTCCTCCTTTAAGCTGATTTGGTGATATCCCGAGTAACAGTTGAGAAAGCTGAGAAGTTTGCACCCCAGAGTTGAATCCACCACCTGATCTATTCTGGGTAGACCAAATGGATCTTTGGGGCACGCCTTGTTTAAGTCGGTGTAGTCGATGCACATGTGCCATTTACCGTTCTTCTTCCGGACTAGGACTAGGTTTTGCCAGCCCAATCTGGGTGGTAGACTCTTTGATGAACCTAGGTACAAGGAGCTTGGTGATCTCCTCCCGAATAGTATCTTTGCGGTCTTGTGCGAAGCACCGTAACTGTTGTCTGATTGGCTTGGCATCTGGCTTGATGTTGAGGGCATGCTCGATCACCTCCCTTGATACACCAGGCATGTCGAAAGGTTTCCAAGAAATATGTCACTGTGCACCTGGAGGAAGGTGACGAGCGGGTCTTCCTATTTGGGGTCGAGTCTGGTCCCGACTAGAGCAGTTTTGGAGGAGTCAGAAGGGTCTAGAGGGATATTCTTGGTTTCAAAATCCGCTAAAATTTCCGACTTGGCTGCTTTTTTGGCCGGAACCTAATCGTCCTCACAAGGAGATGTATTGGATAGCCAAATGCTATTGCGCCCGACTGCTGCTTCTTGAGATTGAGCCATGTGGAGGCCATGGGCCCCGGGTACCTCATCACCAGCATATGAGCCACTCGGATAGAGAATGGGCCGAGTCTTGTAGTTAGAGATATAGTAGCACCCAGTAGGCTTTACCTTGTATAATAAGGAATATACAATTTAGATCGGGTACGATGTATCTCTAAGAAGGAAATCCCTTGGCCATACCTGGCTAGGACTCCTACCTTGTACCCCTGTCCCCCAGTATATAAGGGGAGGCAGGGCGCCCCTCAAGGGGCACGAATCATTGATCAACGCAACACTCAAAGGAATACCACCACCTCAAAGATACACACAACTGGATGTAGGGTATTACCTCTCATCAAGGGCCTAAACCAGTATAAAATCTCCTTGTGTACCTTTGCAATCCACCGAGTTTCCCCTTGCCGAGTAGCCCTATAATTATATTGCCGGTGTAAAACATCGACAGTTGGCATGCCAGGTAGGGGCTTCGGATAGATCTACACCAACAATCTCGATGGATCCCACATCAGGAGTCGATGGCAGCAAGTTCTTTCCTGGAGATACAATATCCTTCGGAAGCCTCGACTTCATCATCGACCAGATCGGCAATCTCACCTTGGCCGAAGCAGATCCAATCCAACGGCTGAGAACCAGCCGACTTCGCGCCAGTCAGCTCACAAGACGTTGCAGTCACCTTCATCAACTTACTGCGACAATCTTTCACTTCGCCGAGCTTTGGGGCTGCTCTTTCCTTTGACATCGCTTGCGCTAGGCCTTGAGCTAGATTGGGTTGGGCTAGGAAGGGGAGAGATCGTCAATCCTCCACGCAGATTTGGCGATGCCACAGATCCACACTTCATGTGGCAAACCTGATCCCCCACGGTTCATTTTAGACGCGGTTCAGAGCCACTTCAGATTAGATCTAGGGAGGTCGGAGTCGTTCTTACTCCTTCATTACTCGGACTCCGACTCCAAGTCGGACAACGGTTCGAACACTAGTTTGGACTCTAGTCTGGCGAGTTTTCTCCTGCCCCGCGAGATCTTCATGGCATCAACACCACAACCGGAAGTGCGCCACTACAAGGGAGCAGCAGGGGAGGCGCGCTGACTAGACAACAGGAGGAAGCCGACCGAAGCCCGCAACGACGGGCTACCAAGGCTGGGCAAGCCGCTCAGCAACAGATCCTCCAGACCAAAGTCGGCGATCACGATGTCTTCATCATGCCACAACAGAACGTCGTGGCTACCGCAACCTTACTGGACACACTCCAGCTCGGGCCTGACCACCAGGCCACCCCGACTATCGCCAAGATCAAGGCGATGATTATAGCTGCTGCCTGCCAGCAACAACAACAACAGTCGGGCGACACAATTATACTGACTGACCGGTCGGGTTCTCCGACAGTAGGCTCGTCTACGTCAGCACGACGCAGGGCGGCTAGCTCAAGTCAGCCACATGAGGAGTCGCGCCAAACGACACTCGGCGACACCCACATCACTGACCGACGGCGTAACCAATACGATCGTCGGCCCAACCAAGACCTCCGAGTTCGCTTACAGCGCGACCTTCGATACGATATCAACGCCCGGTGCTGACAACATGAAGAAGAAGAGCACCGCCAACTGGAGGACAAAAATGAGTGTTTCGGCCTTCACCACGAGCGGTTTAACCACCGTGATCGGAGCCGGAGCCCTCACGAAGATGAAGGCGTTCCAGCTTTCACCCACAATCTACAGGACATCGACTGGCCGTCGGGCTTCAAGCCTACGGGGATAGAGAAATACGACGGCAAAAACAACCCCGAGTCCTAGCTCACTGTCTACACCTAGCAATACGAGTGCGGGGGTGACCACAAAGCTATGGCTAACTACCTCCCCGTCGCACTAGCCGACTCGGCGAGGACATGGCTGACAGGGCTCCCGAGGCAGTCGATCGGTTCCTGGGGAGAACTCAGGGAGCGGTTCATCACCAATTTTCAGGGAACCTATGAGAGACCGTCTTCTGAGCATGATTTATATCAATTACATCATAAGAACAATGAGTCTCTATGCGATTTTATCAAGAGATTCTCTGAGAAGCGCAACAAGATCCCCGATCAAAGACGAGGCTGTCATCGCCGCCTTCTGCAAGGGGGTAAAGGACGCCCCGTTCATTGCAAAGTTCACTCGGAAGCCACCATCCTCGGTCCGGGCTCTCTTCGACATGGCGAACAAGTATGCCGACTCGGCTGAAGCGGTCGCAGAGGCCCTCGACGAAAAGAAGGAGTCCCGACAAAAAGACCAAAAGGCAAAACCTAACAATGAGCCATCAAACAAGTCTGGCAACCGCAAGCGAAAGTCGGACAACGAGGTGGCCAACATGGAGCGAACTCGGTCACGGCCCCAACGGAACAACGACTACTAGTAGGTCATGAATGGGCCATGCCCCTTCCACCCAGGGCAAACACGCGGCAAAGACTGCTTCATGCTCAAGAAGTTTGCTTCCAAGCATGCTTCACCATCTGGCACCGATAAGGGCAAAGACAATCCGGATCAAGACCCAGCTGACGATTTTCAAGATCCTCAAGCTGAGCTCAACCACATCTTCGGAGGGCCGTCTGCTTATGAGTCTAAGCGCAAGAAGAAGCTAACAGCACGCGACGTCAATGCAATTTCTACAGTAGACACCTCCCAATACTTGCGCTGGTCAGAGACATCAATCACGTTCACCGCGCAGATCCCCAGATCGGGTCTCACACCCGGGCGCTATCCATCGTCCTGGACCCGTCGTGAAGAACATCAATTGAGAAGGTTCTAATAGACAGAGGCAGCATGCTCAACATCCTCTTTGCCAAGACCTTGGATGAGATGAAGATTTCTCGTTCAGATCTGCGGCCGAGTACAGCCCTTCCCGGGATAATTCCCGCGCCTATCTTCAACACCACTCGGGCAGATTACCTGCCGGTTACTTTCGGCACGCGAGGATAACTTTCGCATAGACATAAAACATCTGCTTCGAGGTCATCGACTTTGAGACTGCGTACCACGCGATACTCGGACGACCGGCGCTCGCCCGATTCATGGCGGTACCGTACTACACATATATGGTGCTTAAGATGCCAGGGCCAGCAAGAGTTCTCTCCCTCCGCAGTGATGTCAAGCAAGCCTTCACCTGCGACAAGGAGAGTTGCAAATTGGCTCAATCACAAGAGGCGGCAGTCGGACGCAACAGCATTCGGCAGGCCGTCACAACTGAAGTTGAGGAAGACCCAGTTTTGGCCAAAAAAGTAGCAAAGTCGGGAATTTCAGCGGACTCTGACACGTAGAAGATCCCCCTGGACACTTCCGACCCCTCCAAGACTGCTCTAGTCGGGACCGGACTCGACCCCAAATAGGAAGACGCGCTCATCACCTTCCTCCAAGCTAACAAGGATATCTTCACGTGGAAACCGTCCGACATGCCGGGCATACCAAGGGAGGTGATCGAGCACGCCCTCAACGTGAAGACAGACGCCAAGCCAGTCAAGCAACGGCTGCGGCGCTTCACTCAAGACCGTAAGGATGCTATTCGGGAGGAGATAACCAAGCTTCTCGTAGCTGGGTTCATCAAAGAGGTCTATCACCCGGATTGGCTCGCAAACCCAGTTCTGGTCCGGAAGAAAAATGGTAATGGTGCATGTGCATCGACTACACCGATCTCAACAAGGCATACCCCAAAGACCCATTTGGTTTGCCAAGGATAGATCAGGTGGTGGATTCAACCGTGGGGTGCGAACTTCTCAGCTTTCTCAAGTGTATACTCAGGATACATCAAATCAGCTTGAAGGAGGAGGACTGCCTCAGAGACATCTTTTTATCACGCCATTGTGCATACTGCTACATCACTATCCATTCGGTTTGAAAAACGCTGGAGCAATGTATCAACGTGTGCAATTCAGCGGTGTTCTACACACTCAGATCGGGTGCAATGTGAAAGCCTACATCGACGACGTGGTGATCAAGACCAAGTCCAAAGAAGACCTCATCGCTGACCTGGAAGAAACCTTCCAAAATCTTTGAAGATTCAAGATGAAGCTGAACCCGGAAAAGTGCGCCTTCGGTGTGCCATCCGGCAAGTTACTCAGCTTCATCGTCTCGCATCGTGGCATCGAGGCCAACCTAGAGAAAGTCAATGCAATCATGAACATGGCTCCCCTGACTAACCAGAAGGATGCCAAAAGCTGACAGGCTGCATGCTGTAAATTCATGTGCTGAAAAATAGGCTTATCTTGTGATTTATGAACTTGGCATTGGAAAGTGTGATAAGCGTGTGTACGACTGACGTGGGTCAGGTTGTGAATATTTTGTGCCCTGAACAGTGGTGTGTTTGGTCTATTTGTGTGTAGGTAGTTGGGGTCAACCTTGGTCAACGGTGGGATCGGGACTAAACTCAGGGAGGAGTTTAGTTCCAGAACGGTCAAGGATATCGGGTGATAAGGTGGGACACAAGGTGATGACACGCTGATGAAAACTATGGTGGGTGGGAGATATTCAGAACGAGCTTCACAAGGCAGTGTATAAACGCTGAAAAATTCAAAAGAAAAGGATACGTGACATGTGCTACAGTACCATGGGTACTGTAGCACACGTGGAGGTGCGCAGGCCTAGCGCGGTCCAGGCAAGGCAACAGTCCAGATAGCCCACGAAGGGGTTTTGGTTCTATAAATAGTGACTCCCTGTTAATTTTTGGAGAGATTTATTTTAGGGTTTCTAGAGAGCAAATTTGTCGTGGAGAAATCTTTTGGATGTTTTGGAGAAACATCTTGTAAGCACAATCTTGGTAATAAAGGTAAAGTTTATAGAAGATTAGTGCGGTAATTAATTCCTCTTTCTCGTTTATCTTTATGCATGCCTAGCGATCGATTTTAGATTGATTTGTTTTTCTCTAAGATTTGGGTTGGTTTCTTTGATTTAAAATCTAGCTAGCGTGTTTTTCTAGTATTCTGGAATGTTTGGTTAGTTAATTATTTTCGGATCTCGTTTAATCAATTAATTAGGGTTTAATTAATTTCCGTCAACCTTCTGTTCAGTAATTTTGTTTCGTTAAGATCTCAAGATCCTGAAGTCCGATTGACGTGATTCCAGTTGGGTTTGTTTGTAAATTTTGTCTAGTTTATTCTGAAAAATTTTCAGGTCGATCGGAGTTACGGATCTATGACTACAATCTGTTTAGTGACGAAACAACGTTCTGTCCAGATTCTGAAAACGCAGTTTTTCAGATTTTGTGTTAGGAAAGTGTTAAATTTTATTTTTGACCTACGCAATCATTCACCCCCCTCTGATTGCCTATCGTAGTGTAAGTCGATCCTATAAGTGGTATTAGAGCAAGGTTATTTATTTTATTATCTTTTCTAATTGATCTTAACCGACGATTAGAAAATATGTCGACGGATAGGTATTCCACAAAACCTTATGTTTTCAATGGTGTTGATTTTCAGTATTGGAAGGCTAAGATAGAGGCATACATTCGAGCTCAAGGCTTTGCGATATGGGAGAAGATCTATAAGCCATATCAAGTTCCTGAAAACGATGCAGTGACAGCAGCGAACACGCCACAGGTGGAGGCTAACAGCAAGGCGAGGAATTTGATTATTCAAGGGCTAGGAAGAAGCGACTTTGACCGTGTGGTGCATCTCAAGTCAGCACATGAGGTATGGACAGCACTTTGTGATTATCACGAAGGATCAAACACGGTAAAAGAGGTACGTCAAGATATATATAAAAAGGAATATATGTGATTTGAGATGAAACCCGGTGAATTTCTTGATGACTTCTTTGCTCGCTTTAACAAGATTCTTAGCAACTTGCGTTCTGTTAATGTTATATACACCGATGCTGAAAATTCTCGTCAATTGCTAGGAGCCTTAGATATGTCTATATGGGAAATGAAGGTAACATCAATTAGAGAATCTACTTCCATGACTATACTTACATTAGATGTGCTTTATTCTAAATTGAAAACTCATGAGCTAGATGTTTTTGCTAGAAAAAATATGGCTAATAAATCAATAGCTTTAGCTTCACAAACTAACAACTCTATTGGTGATAACTCTTCATCTAGCTACGCTTTGTCCTCTTTGTCTTCACTAACTGATGAACAGCTAGAACAACTTCCTGAAGATGATTTGGCACTCCTCTCCACTCGCTTAACAAAAGCTTTGCAAAATGTTCGATCCAGAAAGAGAGCAAATGGTGGAGAACCTCGGAGATGTTTTGAATGTGGTTCGCTTAATCACCTTCGTCTTAAATGTCCAAAATTTCTAGCAAGAATTTCTAGGGATGAAGATGAGGAGGAAGACAAGGTAGAGAGTGACAAGAAGCAAACACTCAAGAGCACTAAGAAGAAGGAGTATTTGAACAAGAAGGTAGTGTACCGTGTTCTCTCTGCTCTTGAATAGGTAAATCTAAGCGATGTGGACACTGAGAGTGATGATGATGCTACTTCCAAAGGCAAGAAAAGCTTGATTGGTCTATGTATGATGGCAAGTAGCAGAAGCGTCACCAATAGTGACATCAACAACGACAGTGACAATGAGGTAGAACCTTCTTATGATGATTTAGCTTGTGCCGTTGAAAAACTTGGTACTTTATTAGAGAAGAGAGATAAAAAGATTAAGAAACAAGATGCTTTGGTTGAAAAATTAAATGATGAGATTACAAGACTTAAAACTTTGACTCCTATAGATGATTCTTGCAAATCATGTGATTTAGTTTATGCTGAATTTACTTCTCTAAGGGTTATGCATGCTTCTACACTAAAGGAACTTAGGCTAGAAAAGGAGAAAAATGAACAACATGTCTGTCAAATTGATGAACCTGTCTCTTGTGATAAATGCAATGTTCTTAAGTTGAAGTTAGAAGATGATGATGTTAAAATTGCACAACTAAAAGAAGATCTTGCTTTGAAGATAAAAGATGATGATGTTAAAATTACACAACTAAAAGAAGATCTTGCTACCCATAAGGTTCTTTCATGCTCTAATTGTAGTAAAAATGATAGATTTCAGAATGTATCTTGTAAGAATTGTGCCACTCTTTTGAATCGTATTGATTATTTGCAAGGAAAGATAGGAACTAAAAGTTTGAATCAAATTTTGAATCAAAAGACTAGTTCTAAAAAATTTAAAACTGGTTTGGGTTTTGATCCTTATGATTATTCTAAGACTCATGCTCCAACTATTGTTAAATCCCTTGGAAGTGACATAATTGAGACAGTCAATGAAACTAAAAGGATGATTTTTAAATCTGCTAGTATTATGTCATCTTCTAGCACAACAAATGCAAAGGTAGCCTCTACTTCTCAAGCTAAATACAAAGTTAAGTACACTTGCACTCATTGTGGTAGAGATGGACATAAAGTAGAATTTTGTTTTAGACTAGCCAAACAACAAATGAGAGAAAAGGCTAAGGCTGGTCTAATTTGAGAAAGACACGCCCCTTTAGTTCTACTAACATGAGTAATGACAGATCTAAACCTTTGCATAAAAATACTTGTGTTATGTCTACTGGTGTGCGTCGTGTGTCTTAGTACTGGATTCCTAAATGCTATATTACTAACTCCAGTACTGAGACCTCGACACTGCTTTCTTCTATGTAGGCACTTCGCGTGAGAAAGGAGAATGTTTGGCTAGTGGATTCCGGATGCTCACGCCACATGTCCGGTGACAAGAATTGGTTCTCCTATCTCACAGGAGCATCGCATGTTGAAAAGGTAACTTTTGGAGATGCTTCTACTTCTATGGTTGTGGCTAAAGGTACAGTAAAGGTGAGCGATAAGTTTATGTTCAAGGATGTGGCTCTTGTTGAGAACTTGAAATATAACTTGCTTTCTGTTTCACAAATGATTGATGAAGATCTTGAAGTGTGCTTTAAGAAAGGTAGATGTAGAGTATTAGATGCTTCAGAAGATCTTGTCTTTAATATTACACATTTTGGAAGAGTGTTTAAAGCTGATTTTGATGTGTCATCTTCTGTTAAGCATAGGTGTCTAGTTGCCAATGATTTTAAAGACTTATTCTTTTGGCATCGTAGACTTGGCCATGTTGGTTTTGATCATTTAACACGTGTTAGTGGTTTGGATCTTATACGTTGTCTGCCTAAGCTTAAGGGTGATAGCGATATAGTATGCTCTTCTTGTAGACATGGTAAGATGCATGCAGGTTCACATCCACCTCTTACTATGGTGATGACAAACGCACCAGGACAACTTCTACACCTTGATACTGTTGGACCATCACGAGTTCAATCTTTTGGAGATCCTGCACCTACTACAACTTCACCTATAACTGAGCATCCTCAAATTTCCACATCATCTGCGCATGCAAAAGATCAAATAGAAGAAAGTGAAGTTTTTGAAGCAACAGCTCCCTTGCACATTCAAAGAAGACATCCACCTCAACAAATGATTGGTAATCTTCATGAAAGAGTGACACGTTCCAGGTTTAACGATCCAAACTCTCATGCTCATTCAGCGTTTGTTGCGTCTTTTGAACCCAAAGATATATCACATGCATTAACTGACGAATCTTGGATCAATGCCATGCATGAAGAATTAGAGAACTTTGAATGTAACAAGGTTTTGAAACTAGTGCCACCACCTCCTAATCATTCTGTTAGTGGAACTAAATGGGTGTTTAAAAATAAACAAAGTGAGGATGGTGTAGTTATTAGAAACAAAGCTAGCGTTGGTTGCTCAAGGTTTTACACAGCCAGAAGGTTTAGATTTTGATGAAACCTTTGCTCCTGTTGCTAGATTTGAAGCCATTAGGATCTTGTTAGCCTTTGCTACTTCTAAAGGTTTTAAACATTATCAAATGGATGTAAAAAGTGCTTTTTTTAAATGGGTTTATCAATAAAGAAGTTTATGTTAAGCAACCACCTGGTTTTGAAAATTTCAAATATCCAAATCATGTTTTTAAACTATCTAAGGCTTTGTATGGTTTAAAACAAGAGCACCCTAGAGCATGGTATGATAGGTTGAAAATTTCCTTCTTGAAAAGGGTTTTTCCATGGGAAAGGTAGACAAAACGCTTTTTGTTCTTAAGCAAGGCAATGATCAATTATTCATTCAGATTTATGTGGATGATATCATCTTTGGTTGTTCATCTCATGCTTTGGTGTCTTAGTTTTCAGAAACTATGAGTAGTGAATTTGAGATGAGTATGATGGGCGAATTGACTTACTTTTTGGGATTGCAAATCAAACAAACAAAAGAAGGTATATTTGTGCACCAAAGTAAGTATAACGAAGGATCGTCTATGTCGCTTTGGAATGGAGAATTGCAAACCCATCATGACACCTCAAGGAGCTACATCTACACTTGATCCTAACGAGGAAGATGAGCCAGTTGATCAAAAGGAGTATAGGAGTATGATTGGTTCACTTTTGTATCTTGCTGCTTCAAGACCGGATATACAATTTGTTGTATGTTTATGTGCACGGTTTCAAGCTTCCCCACGTGCTTCACATCTTCAAGCAATTAAGCGAATTCTCAGGTATGTTCATGGCCACTAAAGACTTTGGTATATAGTTATCAGCATCATCATGTATTAGCTTAAGAGCTTTTTCTGATGCTAATTTTAGAGGATGTAGACCTGATAGGAAAAGTACTTCTGGTGCTTGTTTCTTTTTGGGTAATTCACTTGTTGCTTGGTCATCTGGAAAACAATCCTCTATAGCACAATCAACTGCTGAATCTGAGTATGTGGCTGCTACTAGTTGTTGTTCTCAAATATTTGGATATAGCTACACTTAAGGATTATGTGTTACTTTAGAAAATGTTCCGCTTTTCTGTGATAAACACAAGTGCATTTGTATTGCTAAGAACCAGTACAACACTCTAGGACAAAACATATTGATATTAGATTTCACTTTCTTAGAGATATGTTGAAAAAGGAAATGTGGCATTCATCATGTGGATACTAAACATTAATTGGCAGATTATTTTCACAAACCTTTGGATTCTTTCTCGTTTTGCTTATCTAGGGGAGAACTTGGGTTAGTCATCAATGGGGTTATTTTGAGGGGAGTTTTAACTCTTGTAACAATATTTTATTATTGTATGTTTTGTTTGAAATTTTTTAAAAATAAAAAATGAAAATAATTGATAAAATAATGAGCACTACATATAATTCATATGTATTATTAGCAGCCATGTTCATGTCATAAGTGTTGACACAGTTTAGGGCCAACACACCGAGTTGCGCTAGCACACGCGGTCGTCGAAATCACCTCGCGGGAAGCCCCTGTGCAAACAGCCAGCCGGTTTTGGAAACGCCGTCAGGCCGTGTTTCCTGAAGCTGGCCATGAAAACCTAGAACCACCACCCAGAGGGGACAGCCGTCGAGGGATGATGTGCCTAGGTTGTTCTGAGATCGGCAGGCCACTCAGAACGTCCCAAATCGCCGTGGAGACGAAAGAAGAGAAGCAAAGGGGGTTGGAAAAGCTAGGGTTAGAGGAATAAAAAGTAAAGGTATTTTGATTGATCGATTGGATAGATCCTCAATCGCGTGGCCCTTATATTTATGGGTGGGGAGGTCTTGCCCTACAAGGAATTCCAATTACAAGTCGTGATCTACATAGATTCCTTGACTCTACTCGGATTGGGTCAAAACCGGCCAGGCTGGTTTGGAAACAGGTCAAGCGGTTTTAGAAAACAAGTAGCCGGTTGGCTAAACGGCCAGGCCGCTTTGGAAACAGGTAGGCCAGTTTTCCCAGCCAGACTGGCCTTGTGCCAATTTTGGCCATCAACATATGCCCTGTTTTCTGGTAAAGCTTGCGTTCCAGAAAACATGTTAAAACAAAATTAATCTAAGGGCAATGCTCGTTACATATTCATCGGTCACTTTGTTCAAGGGCGATATTTGAAGATACCGCCATATTATCTCAAGCATCTGCCATACACTTGGATAATACCTTTTCAAGTATATCTAGAGCTCTAAGCAGCCACTGATCGCAAAGTTTCCACCATATATGAATTCCTGAAAATCACCATATTATTCTCTAGGTAGAATTGTCTTCCAAACATGTCACAAACCTTGAAAAGACTTCTCTTTACTTTCTTGTCATACCTGAAAAGGCAGCTGATGCTCAACTAACTCGCGGCTTAAACCAGGCATCTCATGATATTCCCATGCAAAACAATTGACATACTCTCTCAACAGCTCGATTAATTTAGCTTTATAATCAGCTTTCAAACTTTTGTTTATAAATGTCGGCCTTGGTACAGTACCATCACCAATATCACCTCCTCTAAGATCAGCCGACGTAAAACTTGTCCTAATTTGCTCACATCATCAAAGTCTTCAATGGCTCGCACATATCGTCTTATTCGCCGATAGTGCTCAGTCTCTGCTGCAACCACTCTAGATTTAAATCATCTAAATCACATGAGGTGGTTTACCCGATCCTCACCGCTTTATGACAGCAAGATTTCCCTCTGGAATAATTACGATAACCCGAATTGAGATGCACCACACATATCCACATTCATACGCTCAGGAGATGAACCATAATCAAGCTGTTCATCGTCCTTTTCCTGGATTCCGATGACAACTTATCATCACAAACCATTGGGCATGGGCGCTGCTTCTGTCGAAACCGGTCTGACGATTCTGAAACCGTCTGACCGCTTTGGGAGAAACCGGTCTGACCGGTTCTGAATCCAGTCTGACCGGTTCTACTGCTGGGTGAGCATCAACCTTAATCTTCCACTCCTTCTTCTGCGGGATCATGGGCCTATATTTGTTGAAGTATTCATCTCTCTGCTTCTCAAGCTCCTGTTCCCTTTTCTCCTAAAAGCGAAGTCTCTGTAATTTCCTCTTTTGAGTACGAGTCAAGCCCGGAGGACACACCTTGGCAAGAAATACTTAGAAGTAGAACCACCGGTGCTGGCTCGTGATCATTGGTTGCAGGAGCCTTTTGGACAGATGTCTCAACTAAATCGCCAATGACAATCGGTCTTTTGCATCATCCTTGTTAGGGACTAACATGCTTCCAATCTGCATAACATCATCGGCCGTAGTCCTCTCTGGATCAACATTAACCTTCTGCACCTCTCTTCTTTCTTCTGGGCCGATACACTTGCTTTAGAGGAGATGATTGCGTTCTGCTCCAACGTTAGAACGGTTTTGGCGAAACAAGTCTGACTGGTTTCATGCTGAATCCCAACCTGATCGGCGAGGTACAAACGGTTATGTGTAGGGGCGTGAAACCTATCAAAAGCTGACCTCCTGATTTCTTCATCCTGGATGAAAGTTGATATGGCACAGGATGGCAACTCGCATCCACATCATCCATTATATTCTAACATCGGATATTGTGAGTTTGATGCTGAAGGAGCCAAGGCATGTAGGATACTGACTTTGGTGAGGATGCAAAGTCACAACCACACTCTTCGGTCTTATAGCTGCCCTTGAATGGAATTGGGTCTCCTTGATGCATTGGTGACTCATTCTCTTTTTTAACCGGTCGATCACATGTAATGGTCCTTGATTGACATATTTGGACAAATGCTGATCAAAAGTAGGTTTCCGCTTCATAATGCCCCTGATTTTTGCTGAATTTAATTTCCATGTGCCAATCTCTGACGCTTTGGTTTCAGCATTCGGGACGGGCCTGGTTAAAACCGGCCTGACCGGTTCGCAAACCGGTCTGACGGTTTGTCCTGCATAACAGGTTCTAACGGTCTCTGCTCAATTTGCGAAGACGGTCCTTGCCCCCCGTGTCCAGAAGCTTTCACAGTGATTTTAAAGGACTCTCTGCCATCAGGAGCTTTTTCATACACCACTCCCTCATCACTTTTTGTCTTTAAGCTCTCGTCTTGGCTTCACCAATGACCACATTCTTCCCTTTGGTTGTTTCGGCTTGATGCGGCAGAACCAGTACCTTGGGCTACTGTAAATCTATGGTGTTGATAGGGAAAGGTGTCTTGTCCACTTGCATCTCATGAAGAGTCAATCGTCCTTCATTAATAGTCGATTGAATCTGTCGACGGAAAACATTGCAATCGTTAGTTGCATGTGAAAAAGAATTATGAAACTTACAATATGCACGCTTCTTCAATTCCTCAGGTAAAGGCATAGCATGAGATATCTTAATGTTTCCGTTTTTAAACAATTCATCAAATATACGATCACATTTAGAAACATCAAAAGTAAATCGCATTTCTTCTTGCCGACCCTTATGAGCCGGCTTAAGTGATGAACAAGAATATGTTTTAGCTTTTGAAGGCCATACAAATTCAGCAACATAAACATCTTTGTCCTCATCGTCTGAACTATCAGACTTATACTCAACAACATGAACATTAGATCGATGAGGCTTAAAGCTTTCCTTTTCTTTCTTAATTCGGATTTCCTGAATTAAAGCTCTTATTTGCACTTGAGCAACCGAAAGAAAATCACCACCTTCTATTCTATCCCTAATAGAAGATCTCAATCCCTTAAAACAAATATCTGCAAGATCCATATCAGAAATTGACAAATTAAAGCAACGGTTCTTGGTTTCTTTGAATCGTCTGATATAATCAGAAACAGATTCTTCTCTACCTTGCTTAACCGATGTTAATCCTCCCTAAATTTAGAAAATTCATTGTTCCAACTAGAGTTATTTGGCTGTTGTGGCATTGTAGCAGCAGTATTTACTCTCTGATTTACATGAGGTACATGATTACCATGAGCACGCCTTAAATAGCTATCATATACATCATTCGGTATCCCCCTATAAGATGCATTTGCATTAGGAATAGGGGGTGAAGTGTACGCGAATGTGGTATAAGGTGGCACAAAATTAACAATTTCATTAGTACGACCATAAGCGGCCGAACTAGGCATGGTAGCAAGCGGTTCAGGCTGCTCGGGCACCACCACCAGAAAACCGGTCTAACCGGTTTGAAGAACCGGTCTGGCCGGTTCTGCCATGTTCGGCAGTTGTGGCTGACTTGGTGATGTTTGACCCTGAAAAAAGTTCAACGGCATACCATACTGTGCATTTTCAGGAATTGCACCTGGTGTAGCCGATGTACTAGGTTGTATGACCTCATGTAGATTAACATTAGGTTCAATAGATTTTCCTTTTTCTAATCTTTCTATTCGTTCAATCAATGTTGCAACAAGTTCATTCGTACTTCTAGCAACAGTATTAGATTTGACATTAGGTACAGATGTGTTGGGGGGTGAATTGCTTACATTGCTTATTACCTCAACCTTGTTGTCGCTCATCTTGAACGCGGGCATCACGAAATCTTACACTCTTGTGACTGTGCCCTGGCGGTCTTTCTTGAATCCCATCAAGAATTGAGATCTGAAATAAGCTTTCGCCGCCAAATAATTTTGATGCTCCTCTTCACTGATCTCTTCGATAGAAGCCGTGATGATGTTGTTCTTGTCGAATTCCATGTTAGATCCCATCTGGCTAGGGTTTGATAGAACGGTTTTAGCAACCAGATCTTTCGTCCCCAGCGGAGTCGCCAAAAATGTGTTGACGCAGTTTAGGGCCAACACACTGAGTTGCGCTAGCACACGCGGTCATCGAAATCACCTCGCGGGAAGCCCCTGTGCAAACCAGCCAGGCCGGTTTCCTGAAGCTGGCCGTAAAAACCTAAGAACCACCACCCGGGAGGGACCGTCAGGGATGATGTGCCTAGGGTTGTTCTGAGATCGGCAGGCCACTCAGAACGTCCCAAATCATCGTGGAGATGAAGAAGGAGAAGCAAAGGGGGTTGGAAAAGCTAGGGTTAGGAGGAAATAAAAAGTAAAGGTATTTTGATTGATCGATTGGATAGATCCTCAATCGGCCGTGGCCCTTTATATTTATAGGGTGGGGAGGTCTTACCCCTGCAAGGAATTCCAATTACAAGTCGTGATCTACATGAATTCCTTGACTCTACTCGGACTGGGTCAAAACCGGCCAGGCTGGTTTTGGAAACAGGTCAGGCCGGTTTTAGAAACAGGTCAGGCCGGTTTGGCTAAACCGGCCAGGCCGCTTTGGGAAACAGGTCAGGCCGGTTTTCCCAGCCAGACTGGCCTTGTGCCAATTTTGGCCATCAACAATAAGGTATGAGTGCTTTCATGTTTCTATATGTGTGATGTTGGTCTTTGCATGACTAGCTAAATGGAATGACAACTTGAACTAAATCTTGACATGATTGAACTTTCTTATCTATTTTGATCTTGTTTTAAATGTGATAATATGCTATGAGAAATATGAGAAAGATCAAAATTATGTGCTACAAAAATATGAGAAAGATCAAGGAAATATGCATTGTCACACTTCTTCTTAACGAGATTGCTTACTATTGCACTTTGATATGAACTTGAAAGAAGTTGTGTATGACCGAAACCTAGTTCTTAAGCTTGCAATTGTCAAAAGACATAGGCTTGAACGGGTTGAAAAGTAAGGCTAATGGTGCATATAATTCCTTGCAGTTTATATCATGATTGAAATCAGTCAAGCTCTCAATTTTTTTAAAAAAAAAGGCACCAATGAAGTGCATTCATCTTATTGATTGCAAGTTTTGAAATAGTTGAGAAAGGAATTTCATGTCTTGTAATAAATTATTAATAACATTTGATTTTTAGTTATGCTAGATTTACATTGCATGTGTATGGATGTGAGAGTACAAATTACTTTTAGCATGGCATGTGTGAGCTTGTTTACATTGATGATTTGTGGTGCTCACAATAAAAATTGGTACAAAATTCAAAAATTTTCTCTTTTGTGTTCTTGATGAACTCATTGTCAAAAAGGGGGAGAGTTTTATATACAGTTTTTGATGATCTTTTCACGATCTTTTTATTTTATTTTTTGTTTTTCTTTAAAAAGAACTTTTGCGACGGTAAATGCCAATGTTCAGTGTTTATATATGTTGTTGCCAATGTTTTCATCAAGGGGGGGATTGTAAATTCATGTGCTGAAAAATTGGCTTATCTTGTGATTTATGAACTTGGCATTGGAAAGTATGATAAGCGTGTGTACGACTGACGTGGGTTAGGTTGTGAATATCTTTGCCCGAAAATGGTGTGTTTGGTCTATTTGTGTGTAGGTGCTTGGGGTCAACCTTGGTCAACGGCGGGATTGGGACTAAACTCAGGGAGGAGTTTAGATCCAGAACGGTCAAGGATGTTGGGTGACAAGGTGGGACACAAGGTGATATACGGTGGATGAAAACTGTGTGGGAAGATATTCAGAACGAGCTTCGTAAGGCAATGTATAAACACTGGAAAAATCGAAAAAGAAAAGGAGTACGTGACATGGTGCTACAGTACCACGGCTACTGTAGCGCACTGGGGGTACTGTAGCACACGTGGAGGTGCGTGGTCCAGGCAAGGCAACAGTCCAGATAGCCCACGAAGGGGTTTTGGTTCTATAAATAATGACTCCCTGTTAATTTTTGGAGAGATATATTTTAGGGTTTCTAGAGAGCGAATTTGTCGTGGAGAAATCTTTTGGATGTTTTGGAAAAACATCTTGTAAGCACAATCTTGGTAATAAAGGTAAAGTTTATGGAAGATTAGTGCGGTAATTAATTCCTATTTCTCGTTCATCTTTATGCATCCCTAGCGATCGATTTTAGATTGATTTGTTTTTCTCTAAGATTTGGGTTGGTTTCTTTGATCTAAAATCTAGCTATGGTGTTTTTCTAGTGTTCTGGAAAGTTTGGTTGGTTAATTATTTTCGGATCACATTTAATCAATTAATTAGGGTTTAATTAATTTCCGTCAACCTTCTGTTCAGTAATTTTGTTTCGTTAATATCTCAAGATCCAAAAGTCCAATTGACGTGATTCCCATTAGGTTTGTTTGCAAAGTTTGTCTAGTTTATTCTGACAAATTTTTAGGTCGATCGGAGTTATGGATCTATGACTACAATCTGTTTAGTGACAAAACAGCGTTCTGTCCAGATTATGAAAACGCGGTTTTTCAGGTTTTGTGATTAGGGGAAATTGTTAAATTTTATTTTTGACCTACGCAATCATTCACCCCCCCTCTGATTGCCTATCTTAGTGTGAGTCGATCCTACAATGGCGGCACTCAGCCGGTTTATTTCCCAACTAGGCGAACGGGGTATGCCCTTTTTCAAGCTACTGAAGAAAGCAGACAATTTCCAATGGACTCCCAAAGCCCAGCAAGCCTTCGAAGACTTCAAGCAATTTCTCACATCACCCCCCGTGTTGGCGTCACCAATGCCCCAAGAACTGCTAATGCTATATCTGGTGGCAACTTCTTAGGTAGTCAGCACGGTGCTGGTGGTTGAGCGATCCAAACAGGGTCACATCCAGAAAGTCCAAAGTCCAATCTACTTTGTCAGCGAAGCCCTTGCCGACTCGAAAACGAGATACCCATAGGTCCAGAAGCTGCTCTACGGCCTACTCATCACTGTCCGGAAGCTGGTGCACTATTTCCAAGCATATCAAGTCACGGTGGTCACATCGTTTCCACTTGGGGACGTCCTGCATAACCGCGAGGCCACCGGCCGAATCGCTAAATGGGAGCTCGAGTTGATGGCGTTTGACATCACCTTTCAGCCACGGACAGCAATCAAATCACAAGCTCTAGCTGACTTCGTAGCCGAGTGGACAGAAGTTTAAATGCCTACATCAATAACAAAGCTAGAGTACTGGACAATGTACTTCGACGGTTCTCTACGGATCAGCGGTGCCGGAGTGGGAGTCATACTGACGTCCCCCACCGGCAAAAACTGAAGTACGTCCTACAAATCCACTTCCCGGCTTCCCACAACATCGCCGAGTACGAGGCACTCATCCACGGGCTCCACACTGCTATATCACTTGGCATCCGTTGACTGGTTGTGCGAGGAGATTCCCAACTCATGGTAAACCAAGTCATGAAGGACTGGACATGCCTCGACGACACCATGGTGGCATACTGTCAGGAGGTCCGCAAGATGGAGAACAAGTTCGACGGGCTGGAGATAACACACGTCTTACGACAATACAATGACGCTGCAGACGAGCTGGCAAACATGGGATCCAAGCGGGAGGCGGTCTCGACAGGGATCTTTGTCGAGCAACTCATGGAGCCATCAGTCAAGCAGAAACCGGCGCCGGAGCAGTCAGGAGGTGAACCTACCCCGGCGATAGATGAGGTGCTACACATATGTCAAGACTGGTGGACTCCCGTTCTCAAATTCCTCCTGGACGATGAACATCTAGAAGATCGCAGCGAATCTCAACGAATCAAACGTCGAAGCAAGAGTTTCTTAGTCGACGGAGAAGACCTGTACCGAAAAAGTGCATCCGGGGTCCTCATGCGCTGCATCACCACCGAGGAGGGCAAGCAAATCCTGCACTCAATCCACTAGGGCATATGTGACAACCACGCCGTATCCAGGACCTTAATCGAAAAGGCTTACCGACAGGGATTTTTCTGGCCAACAACAGTAACAGATGCCAAAGACATCGTTCGCACATGCGAGGGCTACCAGTTCTACGCAAGACAAACCAATCTCCCAGCCCAGGAACTTCAAACAATCCCAATCTCTTGGCCCTTTGCAGTATGGGGGCTTGACATGGTCGGGCCTTTCAAGAAAGCGCTAGGAGGGTTCACACACTTGTTCGTCGCAGTGGATAAATTCACCAAGTGGATTGAAGCTAAACCCGTTGCAGCCATAACAGCGGCACGAGCAAAGGACTTCATCATGAGTATACTCTACCGATTTAGGGTCCCCAACTGCATCATCACCGATAACGGCACTTAGTTCATGGGCGGCGTGTTTCAAGATTTCTGTGACGACTTTGGCATCAAGATCTGCTATGCATTTATGGCACACCTGCGGAGCAACAGGTAGGTTGAACGAGCCAATGGTATGGTCTTACAAGGCATCAAGACAAGAATATTTGACCGACTACAACCATACGCGGGCCGGTGGGTACAAGAACTCCCATCTGTTCTCTAGTCACTCAGAACCATGGTTAGCCGGGCAACAGGGCAATCCCCCTTCTTTTTGGTCTACGGTGCCGAGGCTGTGCTACCAACCGAGTTAGAGTTCGGCTCACCACGAGTTCGGGCTTACTCAGAAGACATCTCAAATAATACCCGATTGGTCGAATTAGATCGGTTGGAAGAAACAAGGGATATCGCAACAATCTAGTCAGCAAAGTATCTCCAAGGCCTGCGTCGCTACCACAATCGCAATGTCCATGGCTGCGCCTTTTTGGTCAGAGATCTTGTCTTGAGGAAAATACAAACCACCAAGGACAGGCACAAACTATCCCCAATCTGGGAAGGGCCGTTCATTATAGCTGAGGTCACGCGGCCAGGCGCCTACCGACTGAAGATTGCAGACGGTGCCCTCATCAGCAACTCATGGAACATAGAACAGCTACGTCCTTTCTATACCTAAGTTTTATATTTTTTCATGTGTATAGTTCCTTCCTGACTCACTACGCCGCTTGTTTCAACCGAGTAGTGAGTTGGGGGCTGCATGTATCTTATATGCTTTGTCAATAATATACGAGCCTATTCTTACTTAAGTCACGAAGCTTCACTATGACTTTATTATGTTTGCCCGAGTATAGCTTTTTGCGGTGAACGATTTTATTAAGTTCCTATAGATTAACTCGGTGCAGACCATATAATCGAGTAAAGCTAATGACAACTGAGTAATAAAGCTTGGTGGCACTGCATGTATATTTACACATGTCCTTATAAAAAAACCACAATACACCGACTGCATGATGTACTGTTTTTATAGATCCAGATCTCTGGCGATAACCTCTATAGTCGGCCTCGCCTAGGCTATTAGCTCCAGCACCTCCTCGGGAGTCGTCTCCTCAGCAAACCCCTCCCCTATGGCTTCGACATCCTCCCTTGGGTATATGGACTTGGTCATAGCAAGGGTTCGGGCCACACCGGTAATGATGCGCTCATCCGAGTACCTTTTCAGGGCACTCGGTGCATCCTCAAGGCGCGCTTCCACTTGGGCGATCCTGCTGCAGCTGGTTCCCATGGGGCAAGGATCCACGAGGTCAAGGAGCCCTCTCACGGACCCGAGGAGGGCCTCCCGTGACTCCTTGACGACCTTTATCTCCTCTGCGTAAGCCTGAAATTGGGTCTGGGAATTGGCTCTAGCAGCTACCCGGGTTCACCAACAAGTAAACTTGTTAAGTAAAGCTGCAGATGGAATAATCAACGGATTGGTTAAGATCAGTGTCAAAAGGGAGGCTTACTGGCGTAGTCGGCCTCCCATCTGGCTATGGTCCTCTCCAGTTCAGCTTTGTCCTTCTCGAGCTCGACATTGGCCTCCTTCAACTCAGCCTTCTCTTGCTCGAGCTCGGTTCTAGCCTTCGTCAGGTCAGCCTTGTCCTTTGCAAGCTCGGCCCTGGCTTTCTCGGCCTCCTCTAGCTGCACTTCCTTTTCTGTTTGGGCCTCCAACTCGGCTTCGAGGGCTGCACGATAGATTAGTCAGGAACTCGACGTTACAATCAAGGCACAACTGGGCAGTCGGGAACAACACAGCTGGAGGAATTTAACAAGGATCTGGTCAGAAAGATACATCCTGGAGGCTCACCTCTTATCTTTTTGGCTTGGTCCCAATTTTCAGCCTTACGCTAAGTAACGCTGTCCCTCAGCCAAGACTCCCTCTCCTGGCAGCGCCCTTCCACTTCGGCCTTTAAGGCCCGGAGCTGGTCCAACTCTTGGAGCTGGGGGGCGACCCGGATAAAGACCTCGCTCATTTTCTCTGAGTGATCAACGAGTTCCTACTCGGGAAAAAAAACAGAGCAAAACAGAGCCAGTCGTTAGATCACTCATATGAGCAAGATAACCAAGACCACAATTTGACGAAAGTCATACCTGGATCCCCTGGGACGCGGTGAGTGTTGCGGCAGCAACCTTTCGCGCACCCACTCCGTTGCAGCCTCGTCGTTCTTATATCTCCTCGCGGTTCCATCGACCTCCGTCCAGTGGAACGTCCGCGGGAACTTGCGAGGGGGAGCTTTGAGCCTAGGGAGGTCTGGCTTATCTGAAGGAGGAGACAATGACAACGACAACGACGACGACCAAGATGGCGATGGGCTCCTGGCCCCTAACTCGGCGGCCTCCGGGGCTTCAGGGGCTGGCTCAGGAGCCCCAGACGCGGCCTCAACAACGGGCACTGGCTCAGGAGCTGCCGCGGTGGCTTCAACGACAGGCGCCGGCTCAGGGGCTGGAGCAGTAGCTCCGGCAACCGCCCCTTGGTCGATCGGCGTCGACGGCCCTGCAGTCGGAGCTCTCTCGGTTTTTGCTACTAGGACCGCCACCAGCTCAGTAGACGCGCTCGCTGGCACCAACTCAGCTGGGGCAGGATCGACAGTGGGAGCCGCCGGCGTGGTCTCCTTGAGATCAATGTCGACCCGCCTCCTGCACAATGAATCCAATATCAAGATGTCACAATCGTAAACGTGATTTTCAGAAGACCCAGAATGGCTTACCTCTTGGAGAACTTGAGCTTTAGTCCGGGAGATTCAGAGGGTGGTACTGGAGGACTGCCGGTTGTTGGGCCTGAAGGTGCGGCAGTCGACAGTGGCACTTCTGTCCCAGTCAGCCCTGTCGCGGTGTGGTCGGCTAGGGTGCTCGGGTACTCGGTGGCGTTGGGGTCGACCTTGTACTCGGTGGTGCTTGGGTTGGGCTCGATGTTGTTGAGCTCGACCGCATTGGTCGCGGTCTAGGACTTGATGGCTTGGGTGCCGTGCCGATGGGGTCTCTTATCCTTAAGCCCCCGGCTATGGCACTCGGCTTCACGACCTTCCCCTTGCCCTGGTCTGCAATGGTTTTCTTCCCCGCTCTCTCGGAGTTGGGCTAGGCGGTAGAAGGACTTCTCGGCCTCTTCTTCGATTTGGCGGCCGACAATGGGATCAAAATCCTTGGACCACTGCAAACAATTCAATAGTATACATCACACAATGCTGGTCCATTACAGATACATGTCTACAAATATTCACCACAGAAGGAAAGCAGAGGTTATGTAACGCCCAGAAATTCGCTACTGAAAATCTGAACATTTATGTGTATTAAATCCCTGCCCAGGAAAGCCAGGGTACACAAACCAAGTTGCCATACAGAGTGTCTTACAAACAGAGTAAAAGTATATTACATAATGCAGTGGAAAAGGTAAAACGTAGTCTATAGACAGCGGGACCATCAGCAGCATCCATCCCACAAGCACCTTGATGGCGGAGCCAGCCTATTCCTCAGGACGATCCTCGTCAGACGCGTTCTCCAACACTGAGGGGGAGGAAAATGGAGCAAGGCTGAGTACCACCCACAGTACTCAATAAATCACACCCACAATTATACATATGCACAGGGTACAAAGACGAGCTAGGGTTCATTTTGCGTAAAAGCAGTTGCAAAAAGGGTAGTAGTTCGCAAACTGTAAAAAGTTGATTTATTTAACAATATTAATTCACCACTGATTAACGTTATACCACGTTAACCAGGCCCAACCATTCCCAACTAATTAATGCTACACCACGTCAACCAGTCTCCACTGGTGAACGCTACACCACGTTCACCAGACACCTCCGGTTACCGTTACACCACGATAACCTGTCTCCACCGATTAACGTTACACCACGTTAACCAGTCACCACTGGACAACGTTACACCACGCTGACCAGTTTTTCCTAATCAACGCTACACCACGTTGACCAGGCCGCACTGATGAATGTTACACCACGTCCACCAGGCGTCACTGATGAGCGTTACACCACACTCACTAGTCTCCACCGACTAGCGTTACACCACGCTAACCGGTCACCCCCGGTCAACTCAACATGTTGACCGGACTCGACACCTTCCACCACACCAGTTTTATAAAGCCAGATTAATTATCTAGGGTGAGACTAATCATGGTGAGTCTTGGCCAATGTGCCCATGACCGTGGGCACGGCTATTCGAATAGATTTACTCTGATCAGAGGTGTACAACTGTACCCACAAGACATAGCCCCACACACTTTCCCATGTGCCAGTACATCACCACGATGTCCAGTGAGAGGCTGTGATTGGACCATTCACGCAACCCCTCCCTAACCATCCACACCACGCTGAGGTTGCACCTGCCGACAGGGCATGCCATATTGGCCAGGCTACCCCCCTTGTGCCACGGTGAATCCGGTAGCCGATCAACCCTACCCTGGGCTAACCCAACTCCATCATGCCCACCCTCTTCTTCGGTGCCTAGGAGAGGGAGAAGAAATGCTTCAAGCCTAGCCATTGCCCACGTTGGCTTGTGGCAAGTACGGGAAGTTGCCCAAGTGGTTCCCGCAAACTGGTCCTTAATTGCTATGGGTGTGACAAACAAAACCATACACCCACAGCCCACCATTTAGGTCCAAATTTAGTAATTTACCATCAACCTATCCAAAGTTCCTTTTTTGCGACATAGAGTCGAGTCATATAAAAGAAATAATATTTAATTCCCATGTGAACTATGTTGCTAAGCATGGCTAAGCATCCTAAGAATTGTAATGTAATCACATTATTACCCAGGTGACAAGGATTTAGGTTTCAAAACTATGGCTCAGTCCTAACATTGTGTAGGTAATACCCATCCACATGAAATATTAAAATAATGCAGTTTATTTGAGGAAACAAAGCAATTTAGCGAAAAATGGGTACAAAGTGATCAAGGTAACAGTGCGACTTGCCTTGCTCCGGCTCAAGGTACTCTGCTATGATCCCGAAATACGCGGGAGAATTACCAGCGTCGGATTCTACAACAAACAATACATAAACAATTAAAAACAGTACATGGGGCCTACAAACATGGACTGAAAGTATTTTTAATGAATTCTAGGCATTTTTATGGATTTAATGAAATTTGAATGGACTTAATCGGAGTTCGAATGAATTAGTTATGATTTGTTGAAGTTTTACTATGATTTTCAGTGCAAATATAATTAACAAGCGATTTAATGCGCATTAATCCAATTTATGGCGTCACCCGAGAGAGAGAGGTGGCACCGACCAGCGGGCCCCACCAGTCAGCGGTGCATAGAGGCTGGCGCACGGTGGACCGAGTCCACCGCGGCCGAAGGTGAGTGCACCACATGGCACCAACACGGGCGAGCATGTGGGCGAGCACGCGGGTGGCCCTGATCTACCACCCGGCAGATTGGATGGCCCAAGGGAGCGGTGGCCGAAGCCGGCCATCCCAAGCGGGAGGCAGCGGCGTGCACGCGACCTGATGGTCACCGGCGGCGACCACACGGCGCGGCTGCGAGCATGCGGAGGGGCAAAATGGAACAGGGAGGCGGAGGGGATTCTCACCGGTGACTCACGGTGGTGAGCGACGACGCGAGGACGACGGCAGCGATGAACAAGCGGCAGCGGCTTTGGGACGACGTCGGCGACGGAGCTCCGACGGCGGGGAACGAGTGAGAGGTGGCAGCCGAGGTGTCTTGGAAGATGAGGAGGATGGGAAAGGAGTTAGGGCGGAGAACGGAGGCGCGGTGTGGCGGAAATTGCTGGCCGGAGAGGAGACGGAGGGCCAGAACTCACCGCGCGCGAGGGCGAAGCGTTCCGGCAGGCTTCGGCTTCCACGGAGTGGCGGCCGACAGGCTCCTCGGCACGGCGGAGGTGATGGCGGTGTCGGTGCGGCTTGGCGGCATTTGGAGCGGCGGCGAGCGACGGCTGGAGTCGACAAAAAGTGGTGGAGGCTCGGGTGCACGGTGGCGACGGGGTTTTAGGGCACGGGGAGACTCGGCGTATTGGGGAAAAGGCACAGGAGAGGGCGGGGAGGCTTTTTATGCATGCGGGCGAGCGAGATCGAGGCTAAACGGCTCCAATCATGCACGGGAGAGAGGGCGGTGGCATGGGGATCGTGCGCATGATTCGCGGGAGAGAGAGGACGAGGACGCCGGAGAACGTGGGGAGTGGGTGTGGACTCGGTCCATACTCATTTGAACCGAGTGCGAGCGGGCTCCAAGGCGGGTGGCAGCGCGGGATCGGACGGTGGAGGGATTTTTGCCCTCCGCCCAATTTGGACGGAGGAGGGAGACGATGCTGACAGGCAGGCCCGGCCAGTCGGCGGGGAGGCGCGCGGGCGGCGTGGCCTGACGAGCAGGCCCTGAGCGCAGAGAGAGAGAGCGGGCAAAGGCAGGCACACGTGTGGGATGGGCCGGCCCAGCGCGGGGTGGAGGAGGCCGGAGAGGAGAGCAGGCCTGCGGGCACGCAGGGAGGCCGGCATAGGAGCGGGCCAATGGCCCAGGAGAAGAAAAGGAGAGGAAAAAGAGAAAAGAATTTCCAGGGCGATTTTAATTCCAGTAAACGTTTTTGATTTATTAAAAATAGTTCCTGTGCTCTAAAAATTCCAATAAAATCAAATTAATGTATTTTGGCACAGGGAACATAAGAAAAATATTCCCGGCCATAATAATTTATTATTTTGCATTTTACACCTTTAATTAATTCCTCTGGCCTTTTAAATTTATTTTTTTCTTGATTATTTTTCTCAGGTATTATTTAGTGTGGCTAATATCAGGGTGTGACAAACCTACCCCTGTTAAACAGAATCTCGTCCCTGAGATTTGGAAGTGCTGGCGAAGAGGTGGGGATAGGCGGACTTCACTTCGTCTTCTCACTCCCAGGTGGCTTCTTCCTCTAAGTGTTGGCTCCACTGTACCTTGCAGAATCTGATTACCCGGCTTCTAGTGTTTCTTTCACTGATCTCCAGTACCCGAATTGGTTTCTCCACATAGGTGAGGTCTTCCTAGATATTGATCTGTTCCAGATCAGCTTGTTCTACTGGTATCCTCAGACACTTCTTCAGTTGTGACACGTGGAACACATCGTGTATACCTGTCATTGAAGCTTGGAGGCTCAACTGATATGCCACTTCACCTTTATGGGCTAGCACTTGGTAGGGTCCCACGAAGCGAGGTGCTAACTTCCCTTTGGTTTGAAACCTGTGTACCCCGTGGAGCGGTGTGACGCGAAGATACACATAGTCTCCTTCCTCGAAGCTTAGGTCTCGACGACGGTTGTCTGCATAACTCTTCTGTCTAGATTGAGCCGTCTTTAAGCGCTCCCGTATTATGGCCACCTTCTCGTCTACCTCTTTGAGTGTGTCAGTTCTGAAAGCCTGGCGTTCACCTATCTGATCCCAGAAAAGGTGTGTACGACACTCCCTACCATACAGAGCTTCAAACGGTGCCATCTGCAAGCTGGCTTGATAGCTGTTGTACTACGAAAATTCTGCGTAGGGTAAACTCTTATCCCATGTTCCTCCGAAGTCCAGTTCGCAAGCCCTTAACATATCCTCTAATATCTGATTGACTCTTTTAGTCTGGCCATCTGTTTGTGGATGATATGCTGTGCTGAAGTTCAGTCGGGTTCCCTATTCTGCTTGTAGCTTCTGCCAGAACTTAGAAGTGAACTGACTACCACGATCGGAGACGATCCTCTTAGGTACTCCATGTGAACACATTATGCGAGCCATATACAGTTCAGCCGGCTTTTTACCCGAATACGTTGTATGCACCGGGTTGAAATGTGCAACCTTGGTGAGTCGGTCGACGATCACCTAGATTGAGTCATACCCCGACGATGTGCGGGGCAACCATGTGATAAAATCCATTCCGATCTCTTCCCACTTCCACTCTAGGACCTTGAGCGGTTGTAATAGTCCAGCAGGCCGTTGGTTTTCTGCCTTGACTCGCTGGCACACATCACAAAGTGCCACGAATTCAGTGATTTCCCTTCTCATGCTGGCCCACCAAAACTTGGTTCTAAGATCTCGGTACATCTTTGTGCTTGCGGGATGAATGGAGTACTGCGTCTCATGGGCTTCCCGAAGTACTAGGACCTTGATTTCTTTATCCTCTGGAATGCACAAATGTTCCCCCATCCATACTATCCCATTTTCATCCTCCGTAAAACCCTGAGCCTTTCCGACTCTCATGTTCTTCTTAAGCTCTTTGATTTCAGGATCATTCACTTGTGCCTCGCGAACTTGATCAAAAAGCGTGGGCTGAGCCTCTAGTTGTGGAGGCCATGGGGCCCGGGTACCTCATCACCAGTATATGGGCCACTCAGATAGAGTATGGGCCAAATCATGTAATTAGAGATAAGATAGCACCCGGCAGACTTTACCTTGAGCAATAAGGAATAGCAGTCTTAGTCGGATAGGTTTCTATCTCTAAGAAGGAAGTCCCTTGGCCATATCTAGCTGGGATCCTTATCATGTACCCCTGCCCCCAGTATATAAGGGGAAGTAGGGTGCCCTTCAAAGGGCGACGAGACCATTGATCGGCAAACATCTCAGAGGAATTACACCACAACTGGACGTAGGGTGTTACCTCACCTCGAGGGCCTAAACCAGTATAAACTCTCTTTGTTTTCCTCTACAGTCCACCGAGTTTCCCCTTGCCATGTAGCCCTATAGTTCTATTACCAGTGTAAAACATCGATAGTTGACGCGCCAGGTAGGGGCTCCGGCGAGTTTTACATCTACAAGCTCGATGGATCTAGCAACCAAGATCGACGGCAACAAGTTCTCTCCTGGAGATGTTATTTCATTCGGAAGCCTCGATTTCATCGCTGACCAGATCGGCAACCTTACCTTGGCCAAAGCAGATCCAATCCAACCGGCCGAGGAACCAGCCGATGTTGCGCCAGCCGGCCCACAGGATGCCGCGATCTCCTTCAGCAATCTACTGCGGCAGTCCTACACCTCGCTGAGTATGGGGACAACTCTCTCCTTCGGTGTCCGACTTGCGCTAGGCCTCAAGCCAGCTCGGGTTGGGCCGAGAAGGGGAGAGATCGTCAATCTCCCACACAGACTCGGCGATGCTGCAGATCTACATCCCGCACCACAGACCCGATCTCCTGCGATTTAGTTTGGACACGGCCAAGCGCCGTTTCAGATTGGATCTAGAGAGGTTGGGGTCGTTCTCACTCTGATAAACTACTCAGAGTCCGACTCCATGTCGGATAAGGGTTCGAACGCTAGTTTGGACTCCGGTCTGGCGAATCTCTTCCTTCCCCATGAGATCTTCATGGCTTGAACACCACCATCCGAGGTGCGCTGACTACAAGAAGAGCAACAGGAGGAGGCACGCTGACTGCGACAGTAGGAGGAGGCTGACCGTGAGGCTCGCAATGATGAGCTACGCAAGGCTGGGCGAAGAGCTCAGCAGCAGATTCTCCAGACCAATGTCAGCGATCACGACATTTTTGTCATGCCACAACAGAATGTTGAGGCCGCCGCAACCTTGCTGGACACGCTTCAGCTCGGGCTTGATCACCAGGCGATGATCACCAAGATCAAGGCGATGATCATGGCTATCGCCTGCCAGCAACATCAACAGCAGTTGGGCGACACTGTGGTACCGACTAACCGGTCAGGATGTCCAGCAGCAGGCTCATCCACGTCTGCACGGCATCGGGTGGCCGGCTCAAGTCGGCCACGCGAGGAGTCTAGGCAAACCATACTTGGCAATGACAACCGGTGGGGTCTCCAGCATGATCGCCGGCCTAATCAAGACCTCCGAGAGCGCCTACAACATGACCTTCGCCACACTATCAACGCCTGGCGCCACGAACGACACGAAGACAAGCGCCGCCGATTGGAAGATGAAAACAAGCGCTTTGGTCTCCATCACGAGTGGTTTAACCGCCGTGGTCGAAGCCCGAGCCCTCACGAAGATGAAGGCATTCCAGCTTTCACTCAGGAGCTACAGGACGTCCACTGGCCGACTGGTTTTAAACCCACAGGGGGCGACAACAAAGCCATGGCCAACTACCTCCCAGTCACGCTAGCCGACTCGGCGAGGACATGGCTGACTGGGCTCCCAAGGCGGTCGATCGGTTCCTGGGGAGAACTCACGGAGCGGTTCATCGCCAACTTCCAAGGGACCTACTAGAGGCCATCTTCTGAGCACGATCTGTATCAACTACACCAGAAGAAGAATGAGTCTCTACGTGATTTTATCAAGAGCTTCTCTGAGAAACGCAACAAGATCCCAATGATCCGCGACGAGGCTACCATCGCCGCCTTCCGCAAGGGAGTAAAGGACGCCCCGTTCATTGCAAAGTTCACTCGGAAGCCACCACCCACTGTCCGGGCTCTTTTCGACATGGCCAACAAATACGCCGACTCGGCTGAAGCAGTCGCAGAGGCCCTCGATGAGAAGAAGGAGTCCCGACAGAAGGATCAGAAGGTGAAAGCCGACAACGAGCCGTCTCAAAACAAGTCTGGCAGCCGCAAGCGGAAGTCAGACAGCGAGGTGGCCAACATGGAACGCACTCGGTCTTGGCCCCAACGGAATAATGACTACCAAAAGGTCATGAGCGGGCCATGCCCCTTCCACCACAAGGGCAAGCACGCGGCCAAAGATTGCTACATGCTTAAGAAGTTTGCCTCCGAGCAGGCTTCATCATCTAGCGCCGACAAGGACAAAGAAAAGCTAGATCAAGGTCCAGTCGATGATTTCCAAGATCCTCAGGCTGAGCTCAACCATATCTTCGGAGGGCCGTCCGCGTACGAGTCCAAGCGCAAACAGAAACTAACAACGTGCGACATCAACACGGTCTCTACGACGGACACCCCCCAGTACCTGTGCTGGTCAGAGATGGCCATTACCTTCAATCGCGCAGATCATCCAAATCGGGTTTCTCACCCGAGACGTTATCCACTCGTCCTTGGTTGTCAAGAATATCAGGCTGAAGAAAACCCTCATTGACGGAGGTAGCGCTCTCAACATCTTATTCGCCAAGACTTTGGATAGATGAAGATCCCTCGTTCAGAACTACGGCCGAGTACTACGCCCTTTCACGGGATAATTCCCGGCCTATCATCAACTCCACTCGGGCAGATCACATTGCCAGTCACCTTCGGCACACGGGATAACTTCCGCATGGAAAACGTCTGCTTCGAGGTTGCTGACTTTGAGACCGCATACCACGCGATACTCGAACGACCGGTACTCGCCAAATTCATGGCAATACCGCACTACACATATATGGTGCTCAAGATGCCTGGGCCAGCAGGAGTCCTCTCCCTTCACAGCGACGTTAAGTAAGCCTTCACCTGCGACAAGGAGAGCTGCGAACTGGCTCAATCACAAGAGGTGACAGTTGGGTGCAATAGCATTCGGCAAGCCGTCAAAACTGAAGTCGAGCAAGTTCAAGTTCTGGCAAAAAAGGCGGCGAAGTCGGGAATTTCAGCGGACTCTGACATGAAGAAGATCCCCCTGGACCCTTCCAACCCGTCCAAGATTGCCCTAGTCGGGACCGGACTCGACCCCAAATAGGAAGACGCGCTCGTCACCTTCCTACAAGCCAATAAAGATATCTTCGCATGGAAACCGTCCGACATGCCAGACGTACCAAGGGAGGTGATCGAGCACGCCCTAAATGTGAAGACAAACGCCAAGCCAGTCAAGCAATGACTGTGGCGCTTTGCTCAATACCGCAAGGATGCTATCCAGGAGGAGATTACCAAGCTTCTCGTAGCCGGGTTCATCAAGGAGGTCTATCACCCGGATTGGCTGGCTAACCCAGTCTTGGTCCGGAAGAAAAACGGTAAATGGCGCATGTGCGTCGACTACACCAATCTCAACAAGGCGTGCCCCAAGGACCCATTTGGTCTTCCCAGGATAGATCAGGTGGTTGATTCCATGGCCGGGTGCGACCTACTCAGCTTTCTCGGCTGCTACTCGAGATAGCATCAAATCAACCTGAGGGAGGAAGACTGCTTAAAGACATCTTTCATCACGCCATTTGGAGCGTACTGTGTATCACAATGCTGTTCGGTTTGAAGAATGCTGGAGCAACCTATCAACAGGCAATTCAGCGGTGTCTACACACTCAGATTAGGCGCAACGTGGAAGCCTACGTCGACGACGTGGTGATCAAGACCAAGTCCAAAGAAGACCTCATCGCTGACCTGGAAGAAACCTTCCAAAATCTTCGACGATTCAAAATGAAGTTGAACCCGGAAAAATGCGCCTTCGGAGTGCCATCCGGCAAGCTACTCGGCTTCATCGTCTCGCACCGTGGCATCGAGGCTAACCCGGAGAAAGTCAACGCCATAATGAACATGGCTCCCCCGACTAACCAGAAGGAGGTCTAGAAGCTGACAGGCTGCATGGCGGCACTCAGCCGATTTATTTCCCGACTGGGCGAACGGGGTATGCCCTTCTTCAACCTACTCAAAAAGGCAGACAATTTCCAATGGACTCCGAACACCCAACAAGCCTTCGAAGACTTCAAACAATTACTCACATCACCTCCCGTGTTGGCATCACCTATGCCCCAAGAACCACTATTGCTATATTTGGTGGCAACCACTCAGGTAGTCAGCACTCAACTTATCCACGGGCTCCGCATCGCTATATCACTCGGCATATGTCGACTGGTTGTGCGCGGGGACTATGAACTCGTGGTGAACCAAGTCATGAAAGACTGGACTTGCCTCGATGACACCATGGCGACATACTGTCAGGAGGTTCACAAGCTGGAAAACAAGTTCGACGGGCTGGAAATAACACATGTCTTGCGTCAATACAATGACGCGACAGACGAGCTGGCAAATATGGGGTCCAAGCGAGAAGTGGTCCCTATTTCTTGGCTATTTGCCGTATGGGGGCTCGACATGGTCAGGCCTTTCAAGAAAGCGCCAGGAGGGTTTACACATCTATTCGTCGCAGTAGACAAGTTCACGAAGTGGATTGAGGCCAAACCCGTTGCAACTATAACAGCGGCGCGAGCAAAGGACTTCATCTTGAATATACTATACAGATTCGGGGTTCCTAACCGCATCATCACCAACAACGGTACTCAGTTCACATGTGGCGTATTTCAAGACTTCTATGAAGATTTCAGCATTAAGATCTGCTATGCATCTGTGGCACACCCATGGAGCAACGGCCAGGTCGAACGAGCCAACGGTATGGTCTTACAAGGCATCAAGGCCAGGATATTTGACCGACTACAACCATACGCGGGCTGGTGGGTAAAAGAACTCCCATCTGTTCTCTGGTCTCTCTGAACCACGGTTAGTCAGGCAACAGGGCAATCCCCTTTCTTCCTGGTCTACGGTGCCGAGGCTATGCTACTGACAGAGTTACAATTCGGCTCTCCACGAGTTCGGGCTTACTCGGAAGACGTCTCAAATAATACCCGACTGGCCGAGCTAGATCAGTTGGAAGAATCAAGGGACACCGCAACAATCTAGTTGGCAAGGTATCTTCAAGGCCTGCGTCGCTACCACAACCGCAATGTCCGTGGCCGCGCCTTTTTGGTTAGGGATCTCGTCTTGAGGAAAATACAAACCACCAAAGACAGGCACAAATTATCCCCAATCTGGGAAGGACCGTTCATTATAGCTGAGGTCATGCGACCAGGCGCCTACCGACTGAAGACCGAAGACGGTGTTCTCATCAGCAACTCATGGAACATAGAACTGCTACACCCTTTCTACACCTGAGTTTTATAATTTTTCACGTGTACAATTTCTCTGACTCACCACGCCGCTTGTATCAACCAAGTAGTGAGTCGGGGGCTGCATGTATATATGTGTTCTATCAATAATATACGAGCTTATCCTACTCCAGTTACGAAGCTTTACTACAACTGTCGCGTTTGCCTGAGTACAACTTCTTACATTGAACTATTTTATTAAGTTCTGAAAGACTAACTCAACGTAAACTACACGGTCAAGTAAAGATAATGACGACTGAGTGATAAGCTTGGCGGCAGTGCACGTATATTTACACATGTTTTCCACAAAAGTTTATACATACCGACTACATAATATATTGCCCCTACAGACCCAGGTCTCGGGCAATTATCTCAGCAGTCAGCTTTGCCCAGGCAATCAGCTCTAGCGCCTCCTCAGGCGTTGTCTCCTCGGCAAACCCCTCCCCAATCGCTAGGGTTTGGGCCACGCCGGCAATAACATGCTCATCCGAGTACTTCTTCAAGGCACTCGATGCATCCTCAAGACGCGCCTCTATTTAGGGGATCCTGCTGCAACTGGTTCCCACAGGGCTGGGATCTATCAGGTCAAGGAGCCCTTTCACGGACCCGACGACGGCTTCCCGTGACTCCCTGATGACCCTTATCTCCTCTGTGTAGAACCGATAC
This sequence comes from Oryza meyeriana var. granulata, assembly GCA_003991445.1. Lineage (NCBI taxonomy): Eukaryota > Viridiplantae > Streptophyta > Magnoliopsida > Poales > Poaceae > Oryza > Oryza meyeriana. Next base: position 17,676 of record RYFJ01003232.1, on the reverse strand, counting down.
TGGGCCTGGACATTGGCTCTCATGTCTGTCCAGGTCCACCGGCAAGTAAACTTGCCAGGCTCGGTTGCAGATGGAATGACTAATGGGTTGGTTAAGATCACGGTCAGGTTGGGGACTTACTTTCGTAGTCGGCCTCCCACTTGGCTACGGTTTTCTCCAACTCGGCCTTTTCCCGTTCAAGCTCGGCGTTGGCTTTTGTCAGGTCGGCCTTGGCCGTCTCAAGCCCGGCTCTGGCTTCTTCTGCCTCCTTCAGCTGGGCCTCCCCCTCTGTCTGGTTCTTTAACTCGGCTTCGAGGGTTGCACGACAGATTAGTCAAGAACTCGACCGCGCGGCCAAGACACGACTGGGCAGTTAGGAACAGCGCAGCTGGAGAAATACACCAAGAGTTTAGTCGGGAAGACGCATTCGGGGAACTTACCTCTAATCTTCACGGCTTGGGCCCAATTTTCATCCCTGAGCTGGGTGGCAGCATCCTTCAGCCAAGCTTCCCTCCCCGCGTGGCGCTCCTCCATCTTGGCCTTCAACGCCTGGAGCTGCTCTAATGTCATGAGGTGGAGGGCCATCTCGACCAAGATCTCGGTCATCTCCTCATTGCGATCAACAAGTTTCTGCTCAAGGAAAGAATAAGCCAAGAGTGGAGTCAGACGTCAAAACAAGAAGACCACCATGACTCTGCCACAAGAATTATACCCCAACTCCTTGGGACCCAGTGATGGCGGCGCGGAGCAAGCTTTCGCGTTCCCTTCTCGCCATGGCCTCATCCAGCCTGAAACTCTTCACGGTTCCGTCGGGCGCCGTCTAGGTGAACGTCCGAGGGAGCCTACACGGAGGAGCTTCAATCCGAGGAAGGTTCGGGATCTCCAATGGCAGCGACTGTCACAGCCCCAAATCTAATTTCAGGTAATTAGGGTTATAACCTACTGCCACAAGAGTGCACAAACAAAATCCTTTCAATGTCGCTTCATGCGAAATTAAAGTTTGCAAATATTTTCAAAACTCTCAATAGTAAAACCCTAACGGCAAAAATGGACCAACTCCTAACAGTGCAACAAACTTCACAGAAACATATATGGAAAATAATTTATTCAAATACTAGATTATTTACCATGAATCAATATAATTTTTCCAGAATTTATTTCATTAGTTTAGATCCCTCAAAAATTCCAAACAAGTTTCATCCTGGATCCTTCTCTTTGTCATATGCATTGGTACAGTCTAAGGATTTTTCTGAAGATGTTAGGTTGCACATAAAACCATGGAAAAATTCCTGTAAGCACTATCTCACCAAATCAACCCACTGTAAATTTTACATAATTTTATCACTTCAATAAGTACTTCAACCAAGTCCCTCAAATCAGCAAAACTAGAAAGCTGGCTGAGACAAATTAGTTTATTTCTAAAATTCACCAAATAAGAGTGAAGATTAATTAGACAGTGTAATTCTACCAACAGGTGTGACACCATGAACCCTACTACCAGGAATTTTGGTTTAATTTAATTCCCAAAGAAGTCACATGAAATAATAGGAGCAAAACCCTAGGGACATAAACCACACTGCAGAAAAACTGGGTCTGTGTGCCTACTTTGCATTTTGACCAAAGGCAAACCAGACCACTTCTAACCACGAAATTTGGTCAGCATGTTAAACACATCTTCCTCTATCTCCAGGAATTTTCCCATAATTTATCTCCCTTATTTATCTGCTGAAATCACAGATGCAAGACAGCTGTCCATACAGCTCACAACACTTAGTCTCTAGAGATTTCTCCTCTCATCTCTCACTGACCAGTTGGACCCACAACATCCTGGCCCACCTGTAAGCCTCTGCCAGTCTTGGGACAGTGAGTTTCACCCCAGTTCTACCCATGCCTCTCTCCTCTCCATAGGAATTAACTCCAAGGACCCACATGTCATAGGCTAAGCCTAACCACAAATGTGTAGAAAAGTATTCTCTGACGTGTGGGACCCACCAAGGACACTGTGGAGATGGAGCAACTCAGGACTGCATGAGCCAACGTGTCACTGCCTCCTTCTTTCTCCCTCACAGCGCACACAGAGAGACCTAGATGAGCTCAAACCTTGGAGACCTCGACCATTTCGCCTCTAATCTCGCCAGCAGAACCTCCTCCTCATCCTCTTCACGCTCCCACCGGAGAAAACGACAGTATCCACAAAGATCACCGGAGACAGAGCCATTTTCCCTCACTGCCGAAGCTGTTCGATCGAGCCCGTGCTTACTCCGGTGAGCTCCACCCTTTCCCAACCACCGGAACACGATCCACCACTCCTAACCATTCCATTTTTGCACTTGGTTGCCCTAGGATCACCGGCCGAAGCCGCCGTGCTTCGCTTTCTGCTCTGCAGCGCCGCCGCCGGCGTCATCTCACCGTTCCAGCCGCCTCGGAGCGAGTCTGACCGAGCCCTTGCGCCAACAACGTCGCCTCGCCTACAGAAGCCAGCTACCCGAAGGAATCGAGTCGCGAAGCCCTGAGCGCCGAGATCGGCCTCCGTCTTCCCCAACTCCGGCCGAGCTCCACCACCGCCGATTCGTCCTTTGTGGTGAGCCCCGCTTTGATTCTTTGCACCGTAGCCGTCCTCAGGAAGTTTGTAACCTAGTAGACACCGTGTCCTAGCCGCAGGCCGACTGAAGTGAGCTACCGTCGTGGAGCCGAAGGTTTTCGCCGCCGCCGAGCCGTCCTCGACATCGATGCTGTTGTGCCGACCCTACCAGACCCCGCGAAACCTCTGGTGAGCCTCCTGGAGTCTTTTAGGAACACCTGCATGCACTGGCTGGACTGAAACCTGCCCGTAGCTCGGTTCGCCACAACGTCCCGAGAGCATCCGCTGCTTATCCTCGCCGCCGGCGAGTTTCCGGCCACCGTCGGCCGCGAGACCACTACCCGTAGCTTCGCCTTGGTCCCCTCTACGTTTTCTCTTTTGGTCACTACTTGAGCCGAGCCGCCGTTCGCCGTCGACAAGCTCGCCGCCTCCGCTCGGCTTTTGCCTCCTCTATTTTTGCCACGCCCGACCATCCCCTCTCGGACCCGACGGTCCGTTCCTTTGTCCCGGTCTGCGCCTGCTCTGTTTGTCTCTATGCCGCGCTGACCCCACCTGTAAGAGAGAAAGAGAGGAAAAGAAAAGAAGAGAAATGTTAAACTGAATTATTTCTCCAACAGAAAGATAACAAAACTTTGAAAATCAATATCTAATTCATTTTAACTCCAAATTTGATGAAACAAAATTTGTGGGGATCACCAAATTATGCACTTTAATTCTGTGGAATAAAATCTGGAGAAACCAAAGCCTAAAATTTCTCAAAAATAATAATTATCATGAAGTATATGAACTTTATATGAATTTAACCATTTTCTGTTTACTTTAAATTAAGGTTTGGTAAAAACCAGAAATGGTTGACCTTTCATGCAGTAAACTGACATTTAGTTATACTTACATAAATGATACTTTGTCTATATAAATCATACACTAGGATTTAAATGATATAAAAGAGGAAAAGATTAATATATTCCTAGATTTCCAAGGTGCATAAAAGTTTCATTCCTTTTTCAAAAATAACTTGGACTTAGGATCAGTAAGCTCCTCTTATCATGTTTGTCACTTTTGTAAAGTATCTTATAAAACTTTTGTACATGTCTTGTACACAAAAATGTATTTCTATAACCATTAATATATAGGGACTCCAAAATTCATAATAAAATGTCTATAAATCCAAATTGAGTAAACACAATTTTGTTAAAACCAGTAGGTTATGTTCTTTTATATAAAAATACATGCCTTTATGAAATCTTAATAGAAAATGTCAGTTAACTATAATAACTTAAGGTTACAATATAAATAATTACGAAAGAGCCATTTTCAGCCTTCCTACCTTGTTATTTTTGTATCTCCCAATCCGGAGATGCAAATGACTTGGTTCTTTCTCCTAAACTCTTGTTAGGTCATGCCCTACCTACTGTATTTATCTCATAATTAATTGATCATGTTGCATAGACATGTTTAATTACTTCTTATTTGCATATTGCTTCTTATCGATAGATTCTGAGGATACGGAGTACGTGGAGACTAACCCAGGAGTTGAGAGTGACCCATTGCTGCAGCAAGGCAAGTGTCTAAGCATATTGAACCTATGTTTTCAATAAATTGATTTGTTTGTGAAAACAATATCTATATGCATGCTTCAGTCTATTTAAAATGGGAAAACGGGTAGTCAATATTACCCAATTGTATGCATTTCCATTCCTTGGTTATTGATGCCATGTTTATACATTGTCACCCCTGGTTAAGGACTTTGGGATACTTTTAGTTTACCGAATGCTTAGCCATGCTAATTTCTAGACTTAGAAAAAATCCGATAGATGGAGCTATCGGTATAAAACTAGTTTAATACGAATGGATGGGTTAAAATCTGACAAGAATAACCTCTGAATAATAATTGAAAATATGTTGACTTGGACAGATGATAGGGCGATGAAGGGATGGTGTTTCCCCGATGCACGTAGCTCCGTCTGGGTCGTTAAGGACCGAACATGTTGACGTCTATTCAAGCACCTTACGTACTTCCACACGCCGGAGTGGGACGGCTTAACTCAGTAGCACGGGAGGCTGTGGCCATCTACGCCCGTCCGTCAGTCGTGAGGAGGGATTTCTGTTGGAGGACCTCGAGCGCGCCTGGCTGTGGCCGGAGGTGCCTCCCACGACGGTGAGCCCGCCTTAGTCATCACACACGCATGACTAAGTTGTCGGGGGCCCAGATGTGGTTTAGGTGGTTGGGGCTAAGCGTGCGAAAGGTTTTATTGTGACCTCTAGTCCGCACTCAATGTGTAGAGTGTGGGTACAGATATGTACGTATCAAACTAGAGTGTAGCCGTTGGGCTTCTATCACATCGTGTGCATAAAGATGTACACCTCTGATCAGAGTAAGAACTATTCAAATAGCTGTGTCCACGGTCACAGGACGAATGCTTGATGTGTTAGTTAGTCATGTTAGCATCCAACTTGGGTTATGTGGTTATACCATGACTTAGGATAGTCATGGATGGATGGGTTTATATAAGGGATTTTTAATGTTAAATATGACTTGGCTTTAGTCATGAAAAATGGTGTGCTAGTGTAGCACAATTGTTTGGGCAAGGGTGGCCCATGGATGATGCTTAAAGCATGGTTTATGCTCATTTATGTTCCATTTTCAGAACCATATACTTGCTGTCTTAAAATTTCAGATTGAGTTATTTCACAAAATGCTTATAGTTTCAACTATTACTTGCTCAATAAATCAGCTTTGTGCAAAATCAAGTCAATATAGCCTTCTTCCTTGATGTAGAAACCAACATGCTTCCTTTGTACTATTATTATTGTGTAAGTCTTGCGGAGTACCATTCGTACTCACGTTGCATCTTTTCAGGTGAGGTTACCGACGAAAATGGTGTGATCTACTGTTATCCCGCCGAGGGTGGCGAGGATAATGTGTAGTTGTAGTTAAGTTCTATCCCCAGTCGGTTGCCCTGTGGTATGGGTTTTGGCACCACTGGTTTTTGTTTTGTATTTATTTCCGCTGCAAAGCTTTTGTGCCACTTTGTGATGAATTAGGGTGTGAACCCTCTATGTAATAGTTGTAACTCTGCTGCTCGTCTATCCATTTTTAGAGTACTTGTGATGTTTATCAATTGGTTGCGATGAAAGTGTGAGGCTAGTCGCTTTCCTGGGGACTAGCTGAACATGAGTATGAGTTGTGTATAATTGAGATGGTTGGGGGATAGCTATTGTGGTTCGAGTCCTCTGGGGTACGTATCGTGTTTGGTCGCCACCATCGAGTGGTTTGACGGGCGTATGACGGGGAGGACTGGCAAGCTATCCTTATGATTATCTCCTTTGTACACTTCTCGGCATTTTTGGATTTGTATTGTGAGTGGGTAAAGATTATGGCAAGTCTACGATGAGGATGGATGGTTACCGCATTTATTCGGGTTTTATTCAAGACCCCATCCATCTAGATAGTTCGTGTTGCCGTAATAGTTACTCTTCATAATGCACTTCCGGGGTGCCCACAGCGACGACGACGATGACGATGACCACGACAGCGACGGGGTCCCTGCCCCCACGCCGGCGTCCCCCACGGCCTCAGGAATCAACTCAGGGGCTCCATTAGTGACCTCTGCAGCGGGCAGCAACTCAGGGGTTGGGGCAGCAGCCTTAGTAACTGCCCCTTGGTCAGGCGGCAACTGCGGCCCCGCAGTCGAGACCACCTCAATCTCTGTGACTAGGCTGGCCTCTGGCTCAGCGGGTATGCTCGCGGGTGCTGGCTCGGCTAGGGCAGGCTCTTCAAGGGGAGAGGTCTCCTTGAGATCGATGTCGGCACGCTTCCTGCATCACAAGACAGTCACCAAAGTACCACTACAATAGACAAGAATCTCAGAAGATCTAGAGCAGCATACCTCTTGGAGAACTTCAGCTTCCTGCCAAGCGATCCGGGTCCTGGTGGAGCGCTACCTCCGATTGTCGGCCCGGCTGGTGAATCAGTCGGCGGAGACGTGGCAGCTAGAGGCGGCCCCATTGGGGGCGTAGCCGACTCGGGCACCCGCGTGCTTGGCGGATCCCACTCGGATCGTGCACTCGGCGGTGCTTTTGCCGGGCTTGGCAATGTCGAGCTCGGCCGTACAAGTCCCAACCTGGGACTTGATCGCCTGGGCGCCACGGCGACGGTGTCCTTTATCTTCAAGCTTCCTAGCACGGTGCGCAGCGTCATGGCTCCCTCGCCCCGATATAGAATAGGCTTCTTCCCCACTCTCTTGGAGTCGGGTTGGGCAGCAGAGGGGCTCCACGGCCTCTTCTTTGATTTGACGGCTGACAACGGGCGCGAGTCCTCATCAAACTCCTCGCACCGGTATGGAAGAATCCACAAAATACATCACACAACGCCAGGCAATCATCCATACAGGCCCATGTGCATTCGTCACAGAAGAAGGTTGAAGATTACCTTGGTACGGGGCCGAATGAAGCTATAGGCTGTGACCCGGTGATTATCGTCTTCGGTCGTGTTCACCCCTTCGGAGAAGTAACCGAACAGGGTCTCGGTCACTATGCGCTTGTTAGCCGACTCGTTGCTCACTCGGTCAGGATCATTTTTGCCCTTAAAAGCCCATCCAAATGCGCTCCTCAGCTTCAATGGCTGGATGTGCCGAGTCAGGAAGCGACGAGCCACCCAAGGTCTAGTCAGGCCAGCTTTCTTGAGGTCATCTAATTTCCCCAACAATTGGTGCACTTGCCCCATCTCCTCATTGGTTGGTTCTGCCGACCAACTTGGTAAAACTACCGGCGGCATGCCGGTGAATGGACGTAAGGAGGGAGCCAGATCTGTGCAATAGAACCACTCCTTGTGCCAACCTTTCAAGGAAGATTTCAAGGGGAGATCAAGATATGTCTTCTTCCCATCACTCCTCAACTGGAGATTGGCCCCCCCAATCACATTGATGTTATTTTTGGAGGGCTAGGGTTTGATGTGGAACAGATGCCTGAAGAAATTAAAATGGGGTTCCACACCTAAAAAACACTCGCAAAGAGTGACAAATATGGAGATTTGAAGAATCGAGTTGGGATTCAAATTCACCAACTCTAGCCCATAGAAGTCAAGGATGCGGCGGAAGAAATCAGAAGAGGAAAGGCACAAACCCCGGTCAAAAAAAGAGGCAAAAACTACTGTTTCTCTAGATTGGGGATTTGGGATCGACTCACCCTTAGCCGGCCGCCAACGGATCACCTCCTAACTGGGCAACTTCAATTGACTCTCCAGCAGCCTCAGTTTCACCGAGCCGCAATCCAAAGTCGGCCAGGCATTACCCGACGCACCAGCAAGATCCGAAGCTTTCGGCATGATTGGGAGCGGAAAGATTTGGGGGAGAAGCGAATCGGGGGGGCTTGGAACAGACGAAGAGGATTGGAATCGCCTGAGTTCGGGTGGGGAACAGTAGCAGCTAACCCTAGCCAAGCGAAAGGCGAAAAGTTGGGCGCGAAGGTGGAAGACGAAGCGATTGGCTGATTTGGGGAAGATGAAGGAATCTTTTTCTCTCTCCCCGATTTTTATAGAGCTAATGCCGACTAAATGGGCTTGGGCTACACAGTCAGCACTGGGCCACCAAGATATGAGTTCCTATAGTAGCATGCTCCATGTGGGCCGCCCGCAGGCTGAGTTGAACTTATAGCGCTAGTGCTACTAACAGGAGCCGATGAGGTAAACAGATATGCTTCATGAGAGCCTTATTGCTAAACATATATGTTTGGGTATCTGTTCTATCCACCAGGTCTCGAGGATATATCCTTACATGGATCACAAGCTGGTCTTCATTAAAATTAGGGATGCAGGTATCTTTCTCGAGTACACCTGACCACGCCATGGATTTATTTTCATAAAGTGGTACTCGGCCTACATGCGTGGCCATCAGTTGCCATGAGCAACATTATTCCAGCCAATATGACACTGAAGAGTCTAACTTTCGAGTAGTGCACTACTCAGGAGAGACTATAAATCTCTCATTCCCGCTGACATGATGCAGAGGAGTCTAGCTTCTGGGTGGGACGCCACTCGGGAAAGACTACAAATTCCCTTTCCAGCTGACACGACGCTGAAGAGTCCCATATACGAGTAGCATCCTAGTCAGCAAGACTATAAACACACATTCCGACTGACATGAAGTTGAAGAGTCCTACATACGAGGTGATGGCGGTGGCGGTGCGGCTTGGCAGCGTCTGGAGCAGCGGTGAGCGACGGCCCGAGTTGGTGAAAAGTGGCGGAGGCTCAGGTGCGCAGTGGCGATGGGGTTTTAGGGCACGGGAGGCTCGCGTGTTGGGGAAAAGGTGGAGGAGAGGGCTGGGAGGCTTTTTATGCACACGGGCGAGCGAGATCGAGGCCGAACGGCACCAATCGTGCACGGGAGAGAGGGCGGCGACATGGGGATCGTGCGCGTGATTCGCGAGAGAGAGAGGTCGAGGACACCGAAGAACATGGGGAGTGGGCGCGGACTCGGTCCGCGCTCGTTTGAACCAAGTGCAAGAGGGCACGAAGGCGGGTGGCGGCGCGGGATCGGACGGCGGAGGGATTTTTCCCCTCCGCCCAATTCGAACGGAGGAGGGAGACGATGCTGATAGGCGGGCCCGGCCTGTCAGTGGGGAGGCGCGCGGTCGCGCGGGTACGCGCCTGACGAGAGGGCCTCGAGCGCAGAGAGAGAGAGAGAGAGCGGGAAAGGCAGGCGCACGCGCAGGATGGGCCGGCCCAGCGCGGGGAGAAGGAGGCCGGAGAGGAGAGCAGGCCTGCGGGCGCGCGGGGAGGCCGGCACAGGAGCGGGCCGACGGCCCAGGAGAAGAAAAAGAGAAAGGAAAAAAGAGAAAAGGATTTCCAGGGCGATTTTAATTCCAGTAAACGATTTTGATTTATTAAAAATAGTTCATGTGCTCTGAAAATTCCACTAAAAGTCCAGTTAATGTATTTTGGCATAGGGAACATCAGAAAAATATTCCCGGCCACAATAATTTATTATTTTGCATTTTACACCTTTAATTAATTCCTCTGGCCTTTTAAATTTATTTTTTTCTTGAGTATTTTTCTCAGGTATTATTTAGTGTGGCTAATATCAGGGTGTGACAGGTTACCTCGGGATGAGGCCGATTTCAGTTGTAAGCCGCAATGCAGTGTTCTGCGTCCTCGGTTTCGATCACCCCGTTGGAGAAATAGGTGAACAAGGTCTCAGTCACTTCTTGCTAGCTGCCCACCTCTTGGCTTTCTCGATCGGGGTCATCTTTCCCTTGATAGGCCTAGCAAAACTCGCTCCTCAACTTCAGCGGCTGGATGCGCTGGGTCAGGAAACGCTTGGCCACCCAAGGGCCAGTCAGGTCGGCTTCCTTGAACTTCTCCAATCTGGCCAGCAACTGACGCACCTGGTCCATCTCCTCGGAGGTTGGCTCTGATGACCAATTTGGCGAGATCGTCGGGGGCTTGCCGGTGAATGCAGGCAAGGAGGGTACCAGATCAGAACAATAAAAGCACTCCTTGTGCCAACCTTTTAGGGAAGACTTCAAAGGGAGACTGATATATATCTTTTTCATCTCGCTTCTTAACTGAAGGCCGGCCCCCCCAATCACCTGGACCTTGTTCTTAGAGGGTTGGGGTGGGGTTCTACGCCCAAGTAGCACTCGCAGAGAGTCACAAAAATTGAGATTTGTAGGATCAAGTTGGAATTCAGATTCACCAACTCCAATCCGTAAAAATTGAGAAGACGGCAAAAGAACTCAGAAGAGGGGAGAAACAAACCCCGGTTGAAGAAAAAGGCAAAAGATCTAGTTTCGCCGGATTGGGGATTTGGGACTGACTCACCCTCGGCAGGCCGCCAGCGGATAATGTCACAGCTCTACAGCCATAGCGACTTCTCCAACCTCTCCAGCTTTGCCCGGCTGCAGTCCGAGGTCGGCCACCCATCGTCTGACGCCCCAACAACATCTGGAACCTTCGGCATGGCTGGGGGGAACAAGAGATTTAGGGAAAATAAAGTCAGAGGCTTGGAATCGACAAGCGGATGTAGAATTGCTCGAGCTTTGGTGGGAAAAAGCAAGCAATGGCGAACCCTAGTGGAGCGGGAAGCCAAATTTTAGCACGGAACTGGGAAGATGAAACGATTGGTCGCGTGGGGAAGATGAGGAATCTTTTCTCTCTCCCTCAGCCATTATAGAGCCTGTGCCGACTAAATGGGCTTGGGCCTACACAATTGGCATTGGGCCACCAAGATATGAGTTTCTATAGCAGCACGCTCAATATGGGCCGCTTGCAAGCTGGGTTAAAATCGCAGTGCTGATGCTACCAACAGGAACCGATGAGGTAAACAGATATGATTCATGAAGGCCTAATTGCTAAACACACGTGTTTGGGTATCTGTCTTATCCACCAGGTGTCGAGGATATATCCTTATAAGCATCACAAGCTGGTCTTCATTAAAACTGGGGATGCAAGTATCTTTCTCGAGTACACCTAACCACGCAATGGATTAATTTTCATAAAGTGGTACTCGGCCTACATGCTTGGCCACTAGTTGCCATGAGCAACATCATTCCAGCCGACATGACGCTGAAGAGTCTAACTTCCGAGTAGTGCACTACTCGGGAGAGACTATAAATATCTTTTCTAGCTGACATGATGCTGATGAGTCTAACTTCCAAGTGGGACGCCACTTGGAAAAGACTATAACCCCTCTTTTCCAGCTAACATGAAGCTGAAGAGTCCCATATACGAGTGGCATGCTACTCGGTAAGACTATAAATCATATTCCGGTTGACATGATACCGAAGAGTCTCATATACCAGTAGTATACTACTCGGGAAAGACTATAAGGTTAAAGATCTTTGACTTTATGTTTAATTGTCTTCACAATTAAGCACAAAGTCGGGGGCTACACCTAATAGGTGCGCCTATTCGGTGCACACTATTCATACACCTACATGAAGCCCTTCATAGCCTCGCTGCCAGCTGACATGAAGCAGGACTCGAGAAGAAGAAGCACTCGGACAAAGAGTACTCAGGAGCAATACACTCAGGCAATCTTCACCGTGGAGGATGAGCACTCGGCATCAGCTGTGACTCAACTATGAAGGTCTCAGGGGCTACTGTGGAGGCCATGGGCCCCGTGTACCTCATCACAAGCATATGGGCTACTCGGATAGAGGATGGGCCGAGTCTTGTAGTTAAAGATATAGTAGCACCCGGCAGGCTTTGCCTTGTATAATAAGGAATATATAGTCTAGATCGGGTAAGATGTATCTCTAAGAAGGAAATCCCTTGGCCGTACCCGGCTGGGACTCCTACCTTGTACCCCTGTCCCCTAGTATATAAGGGGAGGCAAGGCGCCCCTCAAGGGGCACGAGATCATTGATCGACACAACACCTCAAAGGAATACCACCACAACTGGACGTACGGTATTACCTCTCATCGAGGGCCTGAATCAGTATAAAATCTCCTTGTGTTTCTTTGCAATCCACCGAGTTTCCCCTTGCCGAGTAGCCCTATATTTATATTGCCGGTGGAAAACATCGACAAGCCAGCTCGCAGCTCTCCTTGTCGCAGGTGAAGGCTTGCTTGACATCGCTGTGAAGAGAAAGAACTCCGGCTGGCCCTGATATCTTAAGCATCATGTAGGTATAATGTGGCATTGCCATGAACTTGGCTAGCGCCGGCCGTCCAAGTATAGTGTGATACGCTGTCTCAAAGTCGGCAACCTCGAAATAGATATTCTCGGTGCGGAAATTATCCCGTAACTGGTAGAGTTATCCCCATGGAAAGCCCGGGGATTACCCCATGGAAGGGAGTTGTACTCGGCTGTATCTCTGAACGAGGGATCTTCATCTCGTCCAGCATCTTGGTGAATAGAATGTTGAGAGTGCTGCCTCCATCAATGAGAACCTTCTTCAATTTGATTCTCTTGATGACCGGGTTCAGGACGAGTGGATAGCGTCCTGGATGACTGACCCAATCAAGAGGTGATGTGGACGTGGGTGTCCCGATCTTTCGATGAGAGGGTAAGTCGATTGGATGGAGCGACGTTGGCGATCCGATTACACCCGTCCAGAGACGTTGCGCCTTAGCAATCGTTACACCAACTCCAGAGGCTGTTCGCAATCCCGACGGATGCACGATCAGCCCAACCACGAGGGTAATTGTTCCTGTAAGCAATCCAGAACTAGCAAGAACAAGTTGAACAAGCAACTCAATTTGCGAATAAAAATGAAGGTTTAACTCAAAGAGAACAAACAATGGGGTTCCGAAGACGAGTAAACCGGCAATCTAACCGATCACGGGATTACACGGTAAAGTAGTGACGCTAACTTTAATCTAACAAAACCCAATCTGTTTGTGGTGGCTCTAAAGGTATTAATAGGATGGGAGAAAGACCACAGGAGTGTTGGGGTCATTCCCCAACCATAGGATACGTCCCTAATGGACCCAACTTGATACATGGGCCTTTCGGCCCAAAAACGGTGATGCAGCACCTTAAACAGGAAATCTCTTGTCACTAAAATGACAATTGCGAAGGATTCCTAGCAGATATGAGCATGAATCCAGATCCGTTGGAAAATAGACTTCATAAGCTTTCTGTGAAGTACTAGAACTCCCAAATCAGAGTTCGTATAAAGTCATGGCAGCCGTCACAAGTTGGTGTTATCCTACAGTTCGAATCCAGCCAGCGCGAACCCTTTCCTTGTTGATCTCCTCCATCATTCCTGAACAACAACAATATGCACGGGTCTCCATGGTCTACATAAGATGGAGACAAACTTAGAAACAAACTCAACTGATAAATAAGCTGACGTGCACGAGCGTGAGTAAGCGGCGGCGTAGGTGTGGACGTATTGATGGTGTTGATGTCCTCATCATCCCCCCCCCCCCCCCCCCCCCCAACTTGCATTTGAGTCATCCTCGAATCAAGCTCATCTTCTTCGCCCAAATATGGTGTCAAATCTGCAATGTTAAATGCGGGACTAACCCCAAAATTTGTAGGCAGATCAAGCTTATATGCATTCTCATTAATTTTCTCTATCACTTTAAAAGGTCCATCAGCTCTAGGCATCAATTTAGACTTTCTCAAATCAAGAAACCTATCCTTCCTCAAATGCAACCAAACCAAATCTCCAGGTTCAAAAATCAATTGCCTTCTACCTTTATCACCAGCGATCTTGTACTTAGCATTCATATGCTCTATGTTTTCTTTTGTGGTCTCATGCAGTTTTAACATCAATTCAGCACGTTGCTTAGCGTCAAAATTCTATTTTTCAGAAGATGGGAAAGGCAACAAATCAATTGGAGCGCAAGGCACCAACCCATAAACAATCTCAAACGGACACATCTTTGTAGTAGAATGCAATGAACAATTATAGGCAAATTCAATATGAGGCAAACAATCTTCCCACATTTTAATGTTCTTCTTCAAAATTGCTTGTAACATAGTAGACAAAGTTCTATTCACAACTTCTGTTTGACCATTAGTTTGTGGATGACAAGTAGTAGAAAATAAAAGATTAGTTCCCAATTTAGCCCATAAAACTCTCCAAAAGTGACTAAGAAATTTAGTATCACGATCAGAAACAATTGTATTTGGCACACCATGTAAGCGAACACTCTCTAAAGAACAAATCAGCAATATGAGTAGCATCATCAGTTTTATGACATGGTATGAAGTGTGCCATTTTAGAAAATCTATCCACAACAACAAAGATGCTGTCACGCCCCTTCCTAGTCCTAGGCAATCCCAACACAAAGTCGATGGAAATGTCTTCCCAAGGAACGCTAGGGATGGGTAAAGGCATATACAAACCATGTGGATTTAATCGTGACTTAGCCTTTTGACAAGTAGTGCAGCGAGAAACAAACCTCTCCATGTCCCTTCTCATCTTTAGCCAAAAGAAATGACTAGCAAGAACGTCTTTCGTCTTCTTTGCTCCAAAATGCCCCATCAGCCCACCTCCATGCACTTCCTATAGCAACAACAAACGAACGGAGCTAGCTGGAATGCATAGCTTGCTAGCTCTAAACACAAACCCATCATTGAGGACAAATTTATTCCATGTCTTTCCATCCTTACAATGCAACACATCTCTAAAATCAGCATCATGCACATATCGGTCCTTAATTGTGTCTAATCCAAAGATTTTATAGTCAAGTTGTGTTAATAAGGTATACCTCCTAGACAAAGCATCAGCAATGATATTCTCTTTCCCCTTCTTATGTTTTGTTACATAAGGAAAAGACTCAATAAATTCAACCCACTTAGCATGTCGACGGTTCAATTTACTTTGACTATGAATATGCTTCAAAGATTCATGATCAGAATGTATAACAAACTCTTTGGGCCACAAATAATGCTGCCAAGTTTCTAAAGATCGAACTAAAGCATATGATTCTTTATCATAAGTAGAATAATTCAGCATAGGCCCAGATAATTTCTCACTAAAATATGCAACAGGTTTACCTTCTTGAATCAGCACGCCTCCAATCCCTACTCCGCTATCATCACACTCAAGTTCAAAATTCTTACCAAAATTAGGAAGTTGGAGCAATGGTGCATGAGTCAATTTGTCTTTAAGCATATTGAAAGTGTCTTCTTGTAGTTTCCCCCATTGAAACTAGACGCCTTTCTTTGACAGCTTGTTCAATGGTGTAGCAATTGTACTGAAATCCCGCAAAAAACGACGATAGAATCCCGTGAGTCCTAGGAAACTCTGCACCTGTGTGACCGTTTTAGGAGTCGGCCAACTCTGAATTGCCTCAACCTTGGCAAGATCAACCTCAATCCCCTACGGAGTAACAACATAGCCAAGAAACGAGACTCGATCAGTGCAAAAACTGCACTTCTCAAGGTTACCAAATAAACGTGCAGCGCGCAAAGCATCAAAAACAGCACGTAAATGATCAAGATGATCCTCTAAAGATTTGCTATAGATCAGAATATCATCAAAATATACCACCACAAAGCGACCAATAAAAGCACGTAAAACTTCATTCATTAATCTCATGAAAGTGCTAGGTGCATTAGTTAAACCAAAAGGCATCATTAACCACTCATATAATTCGAACTTAGTTTTAAATGCTGTTTTCCATTCATCTCCCAATTTCATGCAAATCTAGTGGTAACCGCTACGCAAATCTACTTTAGAAAAAATGATAGAGCCACACAATTCATCAAGCATATCATCTGACCTAGGAATAGGATAACGATATCAAATGGTAATATTATTAATAGCTCTACAATCGACACACGTACGCCATGACCCATCTTTCATAGGCACCAAAATCACCGGAACAGCCCATGGACTAAGAGACTCGCATACGTACCCCTTGTCAAGCAATTCTTGAACTTGACGCTGAATCTCCTTTGTTTCCTCTGGATTGGTCTATATGGCACACGGATTGGGTAGGGAAGCTCTTGGATCAGATCGATTTGATGCTCAATCCCACGCATTGGTGGCAGCCCTGGCGGTATCTCCTTTGGAAAAACATCTTATACTCCTTCAAAAGGTTAATGACCGCAGGAGGACAAGAGAAGGGTATATCCTCAAATGAAAATAAAGCCTTCTTGCATACCAAAAGCAAAGCAAACAGCATTACTTGTATCCAAATTGACAATATCAGATTTAGTAGCGAGCAAAGAAACACCTTTCATTTTAATCACATTTTTCTTGTCATGTTCAGATTTAGATTCTTTCTTCTTACGTTGCTCGAGTTCCTTTGCTACAATCTAATTTTCACTTTTAACATGCCCCTGATTTTTCTCTTTATTAAGGCTCTAGCAACTCATCCTTCAAAATAGCTTTAGGAGATATAGGATGTAACACAATTTTCTTTTTCATTATGGCATAAAAGTTAGTATTGATTTGTTCTACCATGATGCAACGTGTCTTTTATCATATTGCCAAGGTCTACCCAACAGTCAAGAGCAAGCATTCAAGGTACGACATCGCAATCAACAAAAATACAATAAGAACCAATCGCAAAATTCAACCGAACCAATTGTGTCATGTTAACTCTGGCCTGCTATTGTTGAAACCACTGAATGTAATATGGATGCTGGCGGTGTGTTTAGAGTGCAACGCAAGCTTAGTTACCATCTCAGTACTTACCAAGTTTCTACAACTTCCCCCATCAATAATGGCTGTGAAAGGATCGCTCGCTTATGACGACGCACTTTGTCTGAAATAAGTTATGCATTGGTTCTACCTCCCTGCTTTGCCATGTTGTAACACTCAACACCACCTGCACAATAAGACTCTCATAGTGCTCGGCATCTTCAGCACCAATATGTTCCTCATCTTCATTTCCTGCATCATGCTAGCTACAAGCAATGCAAGTGTATCCTCATCCAAATCACTAGCGGAAGAATACTCACCATTCTCCTTAATAATAAGCAACGCGTTTGCTAGGGGCATCCTTCGTAAATGTCCAAAACCCTTGCATTGAATGGCATTGAACATCCCTTGTTCGTCCTGTGGAAGCAACCGAAGAAGACTCTTGTGTAGGGTGTTTATACTGAACCTTTGTTGCCTCTGAAGCACGTGGTTGTGTGCTAAAGGTGTGGAGGGCCATGGGCCCTGGGTACCATCATAAATCATATGGGCACCTTAGGATAAGAGGATGGGTTGCCTTGGAAATTAGAGTTTAGTACACTGACAGACTTTGCCTGTATAATAAAGGAATATACAGTTCTACTTGGGTAAATGTATTCTAAGGAGATCCCTTCGCCGTACTCAAGTTGGACTCTTATTTGAACCCATTGTCCCGCATATTAAGGGAGGCAAGGGCACCCATGAGGGCAGAAGAGATCAGCTAAGATAAGGGTCAACACTAAATCCTCAAAGGAATACACGAAAATAGACGAGGGTATTACTCACATCGGGAGGGCTGAACCAGTATAACGTAAATCTCCCTGTTCCTTTGCAAATCCACCGAGTTTCCATCCCAGATAGCCCATAGTTCATACTGCCGTGTAAAACCTCGACAGATAGGTAGCATGCGGTTTGCTTGTTGGGGCAACAGTGCAGCTGTACGCGCTTTGGTGGGGCAGCGGCCGCCCAGTGTCCATGAGCTCTCTTGGCAAAAAAGTTAGCTCTTGTGCGTGATATGACGTTATCCCTA
>RYFJ01003231.1:0-65777 GCA_003991445.1 Oryza meyeriana var. granulata | reverse complement strand
ATGTACATTTTCCATACGCAATTTTTTCGAAGACCAATAGGTCTGGGGAATGTAATATTGCATGAAGGCAAAATAAATAAGTGTAATTATTTGTATGTGTCTAAGGACTACATCGTAATGACAAAAGGTATGTCAATTTCTTTCAGCCTTTTATTGCAATTGTAAAAATTTTAGGGTGGCTAAAACTGAAATAGTACATAAATATACTATATTACAGTGATATTTTCTCAATGCAAAAATCCAGTGGTCTTTTCTGCGAAAATCGATAAACTTGGGCTAGGCCTTGTCGGCCTTTTGCCCAGTATATGGCGCACATGGGGCGGGGGGCGTATTGGCACGGCCGCGGCCCATATGTTGGTAGGCCTGCGCAGGTAGGCCGTAGTTACTGTGGCCCGGCCAGCCGGCAGCACTTATACGGGCGGGGAGGGGTGTTGACGCCGAAAACTCCGGGGCCGTCCGGCGCCGTGGAGGACACGGTGAAGGCCTGGGAGATTTGCTTCACTCCAGTGCAGGTCCTAAGATCTTGATGTTCGTAGGCGTGCCGAGCAATTTGACCCATGCAAATTGGATTAAGGAGAAAAAAATATTAAATTTTGCATGAGCCAATCGGCTGGAAGCCGAATCTGGGACTCGTCTCATCGGCCGATGGCCGATTTGAAACTGTAGCCACTTAAACACATCGACCGGGAAGCCGATGATGGCGTGAGCAATAGCATAATAATAAACGATGATATTAAACTAGCCGATCATCGAAGAGATGTTCAAAAAATCGGGGTGTTTAAACTTGAATAAAATAAGTAAGCAAGATGCGTAGGCAAATAGATTAAATAAACTCCAAGCCGATCATGGTTGGGATTACTTAGGTATCGCCGCGAAGATACTGCCCGCACCCGTGCCGGGCCCTTACTCGTGCCCGCGCCCGAGATCTTCGTTCGCTGCCATTCCAATGCCTTGCGCCCGGGTTTTTACCTATGCTCAGTGCCCGAGGGTCCTTACTGTGACGGTCATGCCCGTGCCCGGTGTGCTCGCTCACTGTACCCGTGCCCGAGTCCGTGAGCACATCGGCCCAGAACTGACTGGGCTCGTGCCCGGATCGGCAAAGTAAACGATCGGCTAGCCCTTAAGCCCGATCGCAATAGTAATACAGGCAAGAATGTTATAACAAGGCAATAACGAGGCAAGCGTTAGTATAATCGGCTGTATTAAGAGAAACTTATCCGGCTAATTCACTCCGATAAAAACGCCACATAAAAAACCATCGCTTACCAAGAATAAATTTATTATCGTCAGTCTAGTAGATCGGATCCAAAAGCGTTGCAGCACAGACTGATGGATAACAAGACCTCGATAAGCCGATAGATCTGATGTGATTGTGATGTTAAAATATGATAACTTATCGGCTATACACCCCGATAAGAACGCCTTGCGCCCCACAACGGTATCAACCTAGCAGGAACGATTTATCACTGGCAGTTTAATAGGTCCGACCTAACCGATTGAGCACATTAAACTGATGATAAACCGCTCCCAATAAGCCGATGCGACCACGCACGCGTGATGTGATATACCTAATCAATCTATGAGATCAAACTGAACTGATGGCAGCCATAGACAAAATAAATATATCGTGGTAAGCCGACTACCATAAACCGACTAGAATATCGACAAACCTAACCGAGGAAGTCCTAGCTGATAGGTAAGCCGGGCCTCCACGGTGTGGGTGACGAAACTTACCCTCCGCAGTTGAGGTCGAACTTACCAATGCAGCTCGGCTCGAGAAGCAAGAAACCCATCGAAAGCGGTGGCGATGCGCCGAATTTGTATTGATCAAGAGATAATTTACACAGCACCCGGCATACGTATTTTATACCCGAGTTACATGGATCTTATTGGACACGGTTCGTGATTTCCTAAATAGTATAACAGAAAACGCTAATAAGACCCGACCAGACACGAGGTCAGGTTTCTTAAAGATAAGTGCTTGCCTAACTAATAGATACATAAATAACTGCCATACAGCAGTCCTCACGGCTCCTTCCCGGAATCGGTCTCTTCCGGATCAATTTCTGTTAGTTGACTGCAATTTCTTCTTGAACCAAATCTGACACAGGGCCTTACCAAATTTTGGCGTTAACACATGCCCCCCAATTTCGGAGTTTTCTATAGGACTTCGAAATTCTTTCGTTTTGGGCCTCTAGATTTCTTCCATACCGAGGCGGCCCAAGGTAGCCCCACTTGCCATAATTGTTTGAAACAGTGCCAACGGCCTCGATTCCCGCCTCCCCGGTCATCATATCTCTATAAAAACGCTTCGTCTCCCTAGCCTTTTTTACGCTTTCACATCACCAGAGCACCACCGCTTCATCTTCCAAAACTTCGGCAAGCTCCAGCGAACCCAGACGAACCGTCGCAGCCCTTTTCTTCGGCCGTTGATTCCTGCATCTTCTTCCTCTCTCGCGATGGCTCAGCATCCGCAGTCCCCTTGAGGTAATCTTCCTGCCCGATTATTTTTCCCCGATTCGTAGCCTAGATGCACCCAATCCGCCATGTTCTTCGCCTGTTCTTCATCGCTTGTTCTTGTTTACTGTAGCATCTTAGAGACCAGATCTTGAATCCCGGCCGCCGATTACCCGAACTTTTCTATCATGGCCCCATGGGTAGCGAAGATCCCCACAGATTTCATAAGCGACAGACCCAACGTATTTCCTTCAAGAACTCCGGCCATGCTAGTCAGTGAAACTGGACCAATAGCTTCAGGTCATGGCCGAGCAAAGCTGCACTGGGTGGAGAGATTGGTATATCAGAGTATCCGGCTTGCGAAGAGAACCCTCTGGGAAGAATCACATATCGGCCACTGCATCAATCTCTCTCTGGCCGATATGGAAAGGAGATGAATCTCTGCTCGCATCGGCCTCATACTTCTGGTCTGATGCCCTCAAATGCCTTCATGTTCGGGCACGGGCCGATGACTCCTCACCTTGCTGGACTGTGGACTATGCTCACCTGCCTTGACACGACGAGCTTACATCGACCCCTCAAGCTCCGATTCAAAACCTGTCTCATCGGCTCCAAGCAAAGAACACGGCGGCTGGTCTAGTACATATCCATTCAATAAGGGAACTGGATCAGTCGAATGACCGGGAACAGGTGCTTTTTCTGAACTTATGGCTGGGGAACGCAATGTTTGTTCGCGCGGTGCGGGCAATTCCTCCACAACCCTTTCGGCCGGCCCAACATCTCGGTGGTCCTCTTGGTGGTTTTCAACATGCAACTTCGTCCTTGGGCAGGATGCTGCCTGGTTACATCAGTAAACACCCCCGCTGGTTTTATTATCCCCTTGGCAATTTCAGCCAACTTCGACCCCCCAATAGCTTTGGACAAATGGTGAGGTCAAGGCCATTATTCCTTCGGCCATTACCCCTTGTCTGCTGCCAACTGGCTTTTCTCTGGGCCGATCGCAACCATCATGATGAGTTTTACCATCCATCGGTCGGCTCCCGTCAACTTGGCCTTGGTCAACTTCCGATCGGTCTATTCTCATCGACAAACTTCAGGCCCGGGGCAACGTCAACAACGCCCTAGAGTAGATCGGATGCGGACTTTAACAGAACCCTTCTTCTAGGCGCCGCCACCGAGGTGTATGTGCACTGTCAACACCAAGCTTTTTGTCCCGATGGTGGTCAGCATGGAAGAAACATCTATTCAGCTTAGCGGCCACCTGCTACTGTTCCCTGCCTCGACGTCGACTATATCGAATCCGATGAAGAGGTAACACCCGCAAGGCCTTAATCATTATCTCCGATTCATCCTCGTTAATTGCTGCAGGCTGCCACGTCGAGCCCCCACGACAAGCAACAGTGGTCGGCCGTTCTGTATCAACCCCCATCGGGCCACTCCAAAACTAGGCGCAATCTCCATCTCCATCGCTCTCCTCAAGGTGCCTCGGCCGATAGACAAAAACGGAAGAAGTTAGCGCACCGCCCCTCCCTGAAGAAGCAGAAAACCGTGCCGATGTCATTGCCACGATGCCATCCCCAGACAACATCGGCTCCCTCATCCCCTCAGGTATGCGCCAAGTTTCTTGATATCATTACCCGCTTTTCATTCATCTTTAGTTTCATTTTCAGCTCGAGTCATCTCAACATTCTTCCGACATCCCTCCAACACTGAGCCGATGGCTTCTCCAGCTGCCCACTCTCAGCACCAATCCCTCCAGCCGTCGATGAGACTGTTCCTATTCCATCGCCTGCCAACGTCGAGCCCACCCGAAAGAACAACCTATTCATCTCCCTGAAGCCGATGCCACCTTCCGAGCGCCGATCCTTTACTTAGTAATCTCTTTACGCCCATACTTTGCTTTTAACTTCTTTACTGATTCTTTTACGATGTCAATTTGCAGTCCTTAGCCGATTTGTTTTCTTTTGACATCGGCAAGTACTTAGGCAGAAGAACCACAGCCACCAGCGCAGCAACCAAATCTCCTTCCCAGCCGATGTGCCGTTACTTAACGAGCATCATCAGTCGGCTGGAAAAAACCAATTGATGCGCTAGTGGAAGACTACGGGCCGATCCGGGCAAGACTTGCAGAAATTGAACACATCTGCCCGAAGAACTCGTCGACGCACTAACTCCCGCAGCATATCTGGAGTCTCACAGATTTAAACTCATCAAGCTTAGACAGCGCATAGCCGATCGTGCTGACCAACAGAAGATTAGCCAAGATATCCAAGCCGATCGGCTGTCAGCCCAAATAAGAGAAGAAAAAACTTGATGACATGGCAGCTGCCCCCCAAGAGCTCCAATCCAAGCTAGACCAACTGAAGAAGAAGGATGCCGATTTGCTGGCAGAACTTGAAAAAGTTCGCAAGGATCTTGAAGCAACAGAATCCCAGCTTATCGGCTTGCCGCAAGCTATTCAAGACCAAGAGGCTAAGGTTGCAGCAACGGTGCATCAAGTCATTCATCGGCGCAAAAATTTGAAGACCATCCCGGGCTCCGATGAAGACGACATCCGTGCCATCAACGAGATTGACCAAATCCGCCTGTGTGCAATCGAAACGATCCAAAAATTCATGTAAATTAATGACCGATGGCTTCCTGAAACATGCTGGTTATGCTGTAATATATCTTGATCGGCTTTGTTGTCTGCTTTTTCACCCCTGATAATATTTCTTTTGTTTGAACTAAAGGCAATATCGACCTGATACCGGCTGTCTTTAGGTGATGCAAAAACATCGGCTTTCTGAAACCATTTTAGAAATCGGCTACACTTAACCGATTTAAGAGTTGATCCAAACGCTAGGATAGTATTTCTTGAGATATTTCCCGTTAAGCGCTTTAAAACTCCGTCCCGTCAAGATCCTCTAACATAGGCATTACCAGGCACACAACGATTTAATCCGATAGGGCCCTTCCCAATTAGGCGACCATTTTCGAATCTACTATCTCGGACGCCGATCGGCAAATCAACTTCCAGACAAGATCTCCCTCGGCAAAACGATTTATTCATCACCTTTTTGTTGTAATGCCAAGCTGCCTTAGCCTGTTTTCCTTGATCCTCTCTAATGCCCTTAACCGATTCTAAGCCAAGTCTTCAAGTTCATCTGTCATCAAACTATAGTAATCATCGGCTGTCAACTGATTTTGCAAAGAAATTCTCCTAGAGCCGATGTTAGTTTCCCAAGGTAGAACTGCCTCATGTCCATATACCAACTGATACGGCGGCACCCGAGTAGATCCATGACATGCCATCCGATAGGCCCATAGTGAATCGGCTAATGTAGTATGCCATCGACGCGGCTGTTCATCAATCTTCCGCTTAATCAACTTGATCAAACTCTTATTAGAAGCTTCCACCTGTCCATTAGCCTGAGCATAATAAGGCGATGAATTTAATAACTTGATTCCCATACTGGCAGCAAACTGTTGAAACTCATCAGACACGAAGATAGATCCCTGATCAGTAATTATCGTCTGAGGAATCCCAAACCGATAAATTATGTGCTCCTTTACAAACTCGATCGCCTCTTTGGATGTAACTTTCTTCAGAGGAATCGCTTCTACCCACTTCGTAAAATAATCTGTCGCTGCCAATATGAACTTATGCCCTTTACTTGATGGAGGAACAACCTGGCCGATCATGTCAATTCCCCATCCTTTGAACGGCCACGGTTTGATGATAGGATACATAGCCGATGCTGGTGCTCGCTATACATTTCCAAATTTTTGACAATCTTGACACCCTTTATAGTACCTGAAGCAATCTTCCAGCATTGTTAGCCAAAAATACCCTACTCTTCTCAGCAACCACTTCATCTTATGAGCCGATTGATGAGTCCCACAAACGCCTTCATGTACCTCGCACATAACCACTTTGGCTTCTTCGAAATTCAGGCACCTCAGCAGAACTCCTTCAAAAGTCCGATAATATAAATCTCCATCAAGCAGCACATACTTAGTAGCTTTATACCGAATTTTCCTGGAAACCGATTGCGACGGATTTTGTAGATAACCAATTATTTCCTGTCTCCAGTCATCGGCTTTGTCTTGAATATCATTATCGGCTATTTCAACCTCAACCTGCCTATTCAGCCGATAACCAGAAGCAATCTGTGCAAGATCATTGGCTTCTAAATTCTGCTCCCTAGGAATATGATCTATTGATACCATCTTGAAATCCTTTAACAAATCTGTACATTTCTCATAATATGATCTCAAAACATCATCCCTGCACTCATATTCTCCAGACAACTGCTTGATCACCAATAAAGAATCACAAACGATCTCTATAATATTGGCTCCTATTTCCTTTAAAAGTTGAAGTCCTTTCAATACCGCCTCGTATTCCGCTTGATTATTAGTCCGATAAGGTTTAATTGTAAAAGAAAACTCAAAACTTGCCGCCCAAGGCGATATAATGACCAAGCCGATACCAGATCCATGCTTGCAAACCGATCCATCAAAAAATAAAGTCCAAGGGACCGGCTCCACATAATCTTCATGAACCCCTCTGTGTTGCACAATGAAATCGGCCACTGCCTGTCCCTTGATTGCTTTAGCCGATTCATATCTCAAGCCGAACTCTGTCAAAGCAAAAATCCATTTACCAACTCGCCCTTTCAAGACTGGAGCTGACAACATATATTTGACCACATCGGCCTTGCAAACCACTGTACACTCAGCCGATAGGATATAATGCCTTAACTTTGTACATGAGAAATATAAACAAAGGCATAATTTCTCCACCGCAGGATATCTCGTTTCAGCATCCAAAAGCCTTCTGCTTAGATAAAACACAACTCGCTCCTTGCCCTCAAACTCTTGAATTAAAACAGACCCGATGGACCTCTCATCGGCTGACAAGTACAACCTGAACGGCACTCCTTTCTGCGGCGGAATTAAAATAGGTGGGGAACTCAGATAGTTCTTGATCTCGTCAAATGTCTTCTGCTGCGTTGCCCCCCACACAAACTCTTGGTCGGCTTTCAACTTCAATAATGGAGTAAAAGACTCAATTCTCCCTGACAAATTTGATATAAACCTCCTCACAAAATTAATCTTGCCGATCAATGACTGCAATTCTGTCTTATTGCTTGGTGGCTCTGTAGTCTTAATGGCCCTGATGCTCCGTTGACTAACTTCAATCCCTCGCTCATGAACCATAAAACCCAAAAACTACCCAGCCGATACACCAAAAGCGCATTTATTGGGATTCATCCTTAGTCCGTATTTCTTGGCCCTCTCTAGCACTTTTCGCAAATCGGCTATATGGCTTTCCTCACTTTTAGACTTAACCACCACATCGTCGATGTAGATTTCTACCAACAAGCCGATAAGATCATGAAATATATAATTCATCGCTCTCGGATAAGTCGCACCGGCACTTTTCAATCCAAAAGTCATTACTACCCACTCATACAAGCCGATAGCTCCAGGACACCAAAACGCAGTCTTATGTATATCTTCTTCAGCCATAAAAATTTGATTGTATCCTGCATTGCCGTCCATGAAGCTGATAATTTTGTGGCCTGACGCTGCATCCACCAATAAATCCGCTATCGGCATTGGGTATTCATCCTTGGGGGTAGCTTTATTCAGATCCCGGAAATCAATACATATCCTCAATTTCCCATTTTTCTTCTCCACCGGGACGATATTAGAAACCCACTCAGCATATCGACATGGCCTTATAAACTTGGCATCATACAACCTTGTGATTTCTGCTTTGATTGGCTCATATAATTCTGCCTTGAATCTTCTTGGAGCCTGTTTGAACGGTCGATATCCTGGTTTAATGGGCAGCCGATGTTCAACAATTGATCGACTTAATCCTGGCATCTCATGGTACTCCCAAGCGAAACAATCCCGATACTCCTTCAACAGTGTTATCAATTCTTCTCGAAGTTCAGGACATAACTTTTTGCTTATGTACGTCGGCCTTGGCGTATCTCCTGGTCCTATGTCGATCTCCTCTAAATCATCGGCCAACGTAAACCACTGTCCTAGTTTCCCCTCAAAATCTTCAATAGAGCCCATCAGAGTAACAATTCAAAGCCGACTTGCTGAATCGGCTGTATCCATTGGCTAGTGACCTTAAGATAGTCTCCTTCCCATATTTTCCCGGACAGGCAATCAACACCATCGGCTTCCCAGACTGGCAAATCGGTCATTGCAATGTTGGTTGACCGATCTGCTAGGACCACCTCGACTTGATCTCCCTGCCGCTGGATCAAACATTGATGCATCGTTGAGGGCACGCAACAGTTCGCGTGAATCCAATCCCTGCCAAGAAGCAGACTATACGATCATTTTCCATCAATGACAAAAAAGTGGTAGGTAATGTCTTATTTCTCACTGTCAACTCCACGTTTAATACGCCTTTCGCCTCTGATGAATTCCCACCGAAGTCCTTCAGCACCATATTTGTCTTGATCAGATCTTCGGCGGTCTTCCCCAATTTCCGAAATGTAGCATGAGGCATGAGATTAACAGCTGCTCCCCCATCAACCAGCATCTTCATCATCGGCTTCCCATTCACATAGCCCTTGATATGTAATGGTTTTAGGTGCCGATGCTCTGACTCTTCAGGTTTATCAAATACGGCCTGATCGGGTTGCAACGTTAGCTGAGCGAAAACTTCCTCATTGCCTTCTTCATCCGATGAAAGTGCTTTATACTCCCGAGGCAAAAAGAAAACCATGTTCACTAGAGCCGATGGATCGACTTCATCGTCCTTTCTCTTCACGCGCCATACTTGTTTAGTTCTCTTATGACGATGATCAGCTCCTTCCTGATCTTGCCTTTGTTCTTCCTGTTGCTCTCGGTGCCGTAATCGCTGTGCCCTTCTCTTCTGGTTCTTCGTGAATATTCTGCTAGGACACCACTGAGGATTTTGGATCTGTTTTTCATGTACTTCCTCTTCATCATTCTCTTCAAAGAACTCTTCATGGATTGGCCCTAATCGGCTATGAACCAATGCTTTTTTCCCAAGCGGCCGATCCTGCGAAAACCTTTCCTGCTGATCATGCCAATATCCCACATTACTGCATTCAGGACAATCCTCAACTGACGGCAATCTCATCCCTTGATCCCAGCAGAATCGAAAAAACGGGCAATTCCGATACGGATTATATCTTTCTGGTTCAACCCCCCGTTCCTCATACCTTGAATATTTCTCTGTCATATCTGATGAAGTGATCCTTGATTTGTACCTTTGATGCCTTCCTTCATCGGCCTGAGCCCTTGACGATGATCCTGCATAGACCATGTTTACGAGGAACGGGTGCCCATCAATCTTCATCGGCTTCTTGTCTTCAAATTTGATTCTTCCCTGCTCGACAGCCGATTGAATTTGTTGCCGAAAAACTTTGCACTCGTTAGTATGATGCGATATAGTATTGTGCCACTTGCAATATCTTTTCTTCTTTAGTTCTTCGGCTGATGGAATCACGTGATTTGGCGGAAGTTGTATCTGTTTCTCTTGTAGCAGCAAGTCAAAGATTTTATCAGCTTTATTGATATCAAAATCATAACGCTCCTCTTTGCCGATATCCTTAACCCATGGGCATCATACTGATTTTTTGCTCCTAGCCCACTCTGCCAATCCAACCTTAGCATCGGATCCCTCATCGTCTGAGTCCGATGAATAAACCTGTACCTGAGCAACCCTTCTCTGATATTTATCTTTTTTCGCCTCTTGAAATCGGCTTTCATGAGCCGATACCTTCTGAACCAGGTGCGCTAGGGACTCGAATTCTTGTGATGAAAACCTCTCCTTAATTGGCGCCAAGAGACCCTGGAAAGCCAGATCGGCTAGATGCCCATCGCTCAGGTTCAGACTGTAACATCGA
This sequence comes from Oryza meyeriana var. granulata, assembly GCA_003991445.1. Taxonomy (NCBI): domain Eukaryota; kingdom Viridiplantae; phylum Streptophyta; class Magnoliopsida; order Poales; family Poaceae; genus Oryza; species Oryza meyeriana. The sequence continues at coordinate 55,428 of RYFJ01003231.1, read as the reverse complement.
TTTCTGACGTCCTGAAATCGCTGAACGTATTCCGGTACTGTTTCATCTGGCCGTTGCCTAACTGATGTCAAATCTGTCAGTCTCAACTCATGAATTCCAGCAAAGAAATATTTGTGAAACTGTTTTTCTAGATCGGCCCATCCCCGAACGGAATTCGGTGGTAATGAAGAGAACCATGTAAAAGCCGATCCAGATAGTGACAAGGGGAAACCTAACCCTTAGAGCCTCTTCAGCCGATGCCTCTCTACACTGCGCCAGGAATCGGCTGACATGTTCCACTGCAGATGTGCTGTCTTGCCCTGAGAACTTAGAGAAATCCGGGACCCTGTATTAGTGTGGTAATGGAACCCTATCGAACCACTCAGGATATGGATGCCGATACATAAACGTTTGCTCCTTGGGCTTGATCCCGAACTGCTCCCTTACTATTTCAGCAACCCTTGTTGATAAATCTTCTTCCCTCAGGTTGTCCTGTTGATACTGCACAGGTGGAGTTTGTTGCCGATTCTATCTATGATATTCCCTCTGGTAAGTACCTGGATCAGCCCCGCCTCCTGGATAATTTTGCTGATATCCCCCATAATAAGCAGACCGATGATATCCAGCAGGAATATCCTGTTGCCCCCCAGCCTGGTTCTGTGTAAACAGGTTTTCTGGTATGTCTCTGCTGACGTTGTAAGCAACTTGATTTGGTTCAACCTTCGGTGGGAGGTAAACAGGACCCCGAGTAGGCTCTTGAATAATCGATCCATCCACCATCTTCTTTATGAGATTATGAAGTGTGTTCACCAGAATCCCGGATTGATTGATGAGTGCGTGATGAACTGCTTCATGCACCATCTCTTGCAAGGGTTTTACCGGTGGACTTTCAGGTGGCGTACGGCTTGATTCTCCAACCAGTACTGGTTTCGAAAACTGGGATTTTTGAATCGGCCCTTGCCTTGTCATGCTGAAGGATTCTAAGCACAGCTTCTGAAAATTAGCTATAGTTTGCTCAACTTGCTGTTTTTGTTCATCTGTTAAATCTTCCATGCTGACTGGAATTACGTTGTCTGTCTTGATCTCTTTTCCGGCCATGTTGTAATTCCGATCGAGACTTTGTTGAAACTTCGTGTCCCACCAGGCGTGCCAAAAACGTGTTGACGCCGAAAACCGCCGGGGTTGTTCGGCGCCTTGGAGACACGCGAAGGTCTGGGAGATTTGCTTCACTCCAGTGTAGGTCCTAAAATCTTGAGGTTTGTAGGCGTGCCAGTCAATTTGACCCTGCAATTGACAAGGAGGGAGAATATTAAACTCATGAGCCAATCGGCTGGAAGCCGACCTGGACTCATCTCATTGGCCGATGGCTAATTTGAACTGTAGCACTTATACATTGACTGGAAGCCGATGATGGCAAGAGCAGTAGCATAATAACAAACAAATATTAAACTAGCCGATCATCGAAGGAATGCTCGAGAATCAGTTGTAAACTGATAAAATAGATATACAGAATGCGTAAATAAATGAATTTGATAAACTCCAGCCGATTGCAATAGTGACTGTTCGTGTAGTACTGCCCGCGCCTGTACCCGGGCCCTTGCTCGTGCCCACGCCCGGATCTTCGTTCGCTGTCCGTGCCTGTACCCGGGTTCTTACCTGTGCTCGTGCCCGGGTCCTTACCTGATGTCATGCCCGTGCCCGGGTCCTCACCTGTGTTCATCCCAGGGTCCTCGCCGGCTGATCGTGCTCGGGAACTTACCTGAGCTCGTGCTCGGGAGCTTACCTGTGTTCACGCTCGGATCGGCAGAGTAAACATAATCGGCTAGCCCTTAGCCAATCGTAATGGTAATGCAGGCAAGAATGTATGACAAAGCAAGCAGTATAATCGGCTGTATTTAAAAGATAACTTATCGGCTAAGCACTCCGATAGAAACACCGCATAAAACCCATCGGCTTATTAAGAATAAAGTTATTATCGTCAGTCTAGTAGATCGGACCCAACCGTTGCAGCACAGACTGATGATAATAACAAGATCTCGATTGGCCGATAGATTTGATGCGATCGTGATGTAAAATATGATAACTTATCGGCTATACACCCCGATAAGATGCTTGCGCACAAAATATCAACCTAGCAGGAACGATTTATCGCTGGCAGTTTAGTAGGTCGGACCCAACCGATGCAGCACAAACTGTGGATAAACCGCTCCCAATAAGCCGATACGATTTACGCACGCGTGATGTGGTATACCTAATCAATCTATGAGATCAAACTGAACTGATGTAGCCATAGACAAAATAGATATATCGTGGTAAGCCGACTACCATAAACCGACTAGAATATCGGACCTAACCGAGGAAGTCCTAGCCGATAGGTAGCCGGGGTGATGAGACTTACCCTCTCGCAGGAGGTCGAACTTAACCGATACAGCCCGGCTCGAGAAGCAAGAACCCATTGAAAGGTTGGCGATGCGCCGAATTTGTATTGATCAATTGATGATTTACAAGGTCCCCGGGCATACGTATTTATACCCCGAATTATATGAGTCCTTATTGGACACGGTACATGATTTCCTAATTATAACAGAAAACGCTAATAAGACCCAACCGGACACGAGGTCAGGTTTCCTAAAGATAAAAACTAACACTGCCTAAATAATAGACACGGTAAATAACTGCCATACTGCGGTCTTCACAGCTCCTTCCTGGATTCGGTCCCTTTTGGATCAATTTCCGTTAGTTGACTGCAATTTTCTTCTTGACCGAATCTAATACAGGGCCTTACCAAATTTTGGCGTTAACACATATCCAGCTGGGATCCTTATCATGTACCCCTGTCCCCCAGTATATAAGGGGAGGCAGGGCGCCCCTCAAGGGGCACTAGATCACGAAATCATTGATCGACACAACTCCTCAGAGGAATAACACCACAACTGGACGTAGGGTATTACCTCACATCGAGGGCCTGAACTAGTATAAAATCTCTTTGTGTTCCTCTGCAATCTATTGAGTTTCACCTCACCGAGTAGCCCTATAGTTGTATTGCCGGTGTAAAACATCGACAATATCCATCTGTGATGAATGTCTATAGATGTGCATTTGGAATTTTTCTACAATGTTCTTAAATCTCTTGCAGGAATGTGAGGAGTTTGATGAAGACTCCCAAACTTTGTCGGCCACAAATTCATAGAAGAGGCCACTGAGTCCTTCTGCTGCCTAGCCCAGCTCCAAGAGAGCTGGGAAGAAACCTGTCGATGATTCGGGCAAGAAGAGAACCAGCAAGCTGAATACCATAGCCGGGAGCCTGAAGATTAAAGACACCCCCAGTGCAGCTCCTAGGCCGCCAAGTCCAAGGCTATCTCCTCCAAGCTCGAGACCAACGCCACCAGGCTCAGCAACATCGAGCCCAAAGCTGGCGCCACCGAGTACAAGGTTAACAGCATCAAGCTTAGCAACATCGAGCCCAAAGCAGGCACCACCGAGTAGGAGATTAGCAGCGTCAGGCTCAGCAACATCGAGCCTAAAGTTAGTGCTACCGAGTATGAGATCGGCAGCGTCAAGTCAAAGAGCGGCGGCACTACTGTCGATGTTTTACACCGGCAATAAATATATGGGGCTAGTCGGCGGATGGAAACTCGGTGGATTGCAAAGGAACACAGAAGATTTTATACTGGTTCAGGCCCTCGATGTGAGGTAATACCCTACGTCCAGTTGTGGTGTTATTCCTTTGAGGATATACGGTGGTAGTTCTGATGAACTTGTGTGCACCTGCCCTCATGGGGCGTCCTGCCTCCCTTATATACTGGGGAACAGGGTTACAAGGTAGGAGTCCCCATCGGATTACGACTAGGAGATCTCCCCTTAGAGATATAACGCACCCGACTAGGACTGTATATTTCTTTCTATACAAGGCGAAGTCTGCCGAATCTAGCTATATCTCTAATTATAAGGCTAGGCCCATCCTCTATCCGAGTGGCCTATATGCTTGTCATGAGGTACTCGGGGCCCATGGCACCCACAGTAGCCCCTGAGACCTTCATAGTTGAGTCACAGCTGATGCCGAGTGCTCATCCTCCACGGTGAAGTCTTCCCGAGTGCATTGCTCCCGAGTACTCTTTGTCTGAGTGCTGCTTCTCCCGAGTCCTGCTTCATGTCAGCTGGCAGCGAGGCTATGAAGGGCTCCATGTAGATGTAGGAATAGTGTGCGCCGAATAGGCGCACCTATTAGGTGTAGCCCCCGACTTTGTGCTTAATTGTGAAAACAATTAATCATGAAGTCAAAGATCTTTAACCTTGTAGTCTTTCCCGAGTAGATTCCTACTGGTACATGAGACTCTTCGGATCATGTCAACCGGAATATAATTTATAGTCTTGCCGAGCAGGGAACTACTCGTATGTAGGACTCTTCAACTTCATGTCAGTCGGAATGTGTGTTTGTAGTCTTGCCGAGTAGGATGCTACTCGTATATGGGACTCTTCAGCGTCATATCAGCTGGAAAGGGGGTGTTTATAGTCTTTCCCGAGTAGTACACCATTCGAAAATCAGACTCGTCGGCATCATGTCAGCCGGGATGATTATTTATAGTCTTTCCCAAGTAATATATTACTCAAAAATTAGACTCGTCAGCTTCATGTCAGCTGGAAAAGGTGTTTATAGTCTTTCCCGAGTGGCGTCCCATTCGGAAGTTAGACTCTTCAGCTCGTCAGCTGGAAGAATGTTTATAGTCTTTTCCGAGTAGTATGCTACTCGAAAGTTAGACTCCTCCGCATCATGTCAGCGGGAATGAGAACTTTATAGTCTCTCCCGAGTAGTGCACTACTCAAGAGTTAGACTCTTCAGCATCATATCGGCTGGAATGATGTTGCTCATGGCAACCAATGGCCATGCATGTAGGCCGAGTACCACTTTATGAAAATAAATCCACGGCGTGGTTAGGTGTACCCGAGAAAGATACCTGCATCCCCAATTTTAATGAAGACCAGCTTGTGATCCTTGTAAGGATATATCCTGTTGGTAGCACCAGCGCTATAATTTCAACTCAGCCCGTGGGCGGCCCACATGGAGCATGCTACTGTAGGAACTCATATCTTGGTGGCCCGTTACCGAGTACGCCGGTCTAAACCGACCCACCCAATGTAGGCTCTATAAAATCACCATCCCTCGCGTGTCAGGATGAGTTTTTTGGTGTCAGTAACCGCAATCAGCCAGAGAAATCCTTATTCGCAAGCCTTTCCGACTTACGTTCTGGATGCAACCTGGTTGCCACAGAAGCCTGAGTAGGTATATTGCAGGATCTGCTTGCCCTACTCAGGTGTGACGCAGTGCATGAGAACTCCGGATGCACTTTGACGATGTAAGTCTTCTCTGACTTCAGGAGAGCCGAGCAGGGTACCCGAACCTTGCATTAGCATAGGATTCGGCTAGCGACCCTCATGGGGCATACCCTACCCAATAGAGTTATAGCCAAGCTAAGTACCCGAGCCTTGCATTAGCATAGGATTCGGCTGGCGACCCTCATGGGGCGTACCTAACCTGATAGAGTTGTGACCAAATAAGGTACCCGATCCTAGCATTAGCGTAGGATTCAGCTAGCGACCCTCATGGGGCGTACCTCACCCAGTCGAGTAGTATACGACCCCCAACTAGTGCCAGAGGTCGGTTGTTAGCTCGCATGGAGCGTAGCCGGGGAAGATGACATCCCGACTGGTGCAAGTACTCGGTCAGTAGCCCTCGTGGAGCATCCCGAGTGTATTTTGGCAGACTTGTCCAGCCCCTGAGTGTAGGAGATAGGCTCGTAGCCCTGAGTTCCTGTCACGCGTATCCGGAGCTGGCCCTGCGCTATAAAGATACCGGATGAGTAGCATCTAATGATGAAAACAATCACCCGAATAAAATGTATTTTACAATATATGTAAATACGTGTTCTTCCTCTTACTGATATTAATTTCTCCGAGTAGTTGACCCCTTATGTTTAAGCACTCTGCCCGACTAATCATAGCCCCCTAGCGTCGGGAGTTGGCTCATGGCTCTTTCCCAGACACGCGTTTTGGGTGACTTGAGTTCGTCTTTCATGGAGCAAAGTTTCACGGATCAGGATTTATGCTACTCGAATACTTTTGCAATCATCTAAGAGAAAAAACAGAAAAAAGTGTAGCTTGTGCACCTATTAGGTGTAAGCGGCATTGGCAAGGCCGAGTGAAGAAATATTTATCAGGAAGCGACTTAGCTGTTCGGTATTTTGGAGTGGGGATGCCATCCTTGCGTTTGAGCTTGTGAGCCCCCGAGCATGTCACTTGTTGTTCTGATAATCTTCAGTTGTTGAAAGTCGAAGACGATTGTGACCGACTGCCACAATAAAGTCGTCTGACTTGTCTTTGCGATTCCCGGCTTTAGTCGGGACCGTGTCATTGGTTCCCTCCCGCTTCTTCTGTCAGGATGCCTTTTTATCTTCAAGGGCCTCAGCAACAGCATGGGCTGAGTTGGCGTATTTGTTCGCCATGTTGAATAGAGCCTTGACAGAGTTGGGAGGCTTCCGAGTGAATTTGTCGATGAACGAGGTGTCTTTGACTCCTTTTCGAAAGGCGGTGATGACGACCTCGTCCTTGATGTTTGGGATTGAACTTTTCTTCTCAGAGAACCTCTTGATGAAGTCACGAAGAGACTCGTTCTTCCTTTGATGCAACTGATATAAGTCGTACTCGGAAGATGGCCTCTCGTATGTTCCCTGGAAGTTGGTGATGAAGCGTTCCCGGAGTTCTCCCCAGGAGTCGATTGATTGCTTGGGAAGTCCTGTTAGCCATGTCCTCGCTGAGTCGGCTAAAGCGACTGGGAGGTAGTTAGCCATGACTTTGTGATTTCCTCCAGCTGCTCGGATTGCCGTAGTATAGACCGTGAGCCAGGACTCGGGATTGGTCTTGCCGTCGTATTTGTTGATGCCTGTAGGCTTGAAACCCGACGGCCAGTCGACCTGTTGTAGCTCCGGGGTGAAGGCCGGTATGCCTTCGTCTTCATGAGGGCTCCGACTCCGAATACGGCGGCGGAACCGCTCGTGGTGGAGGCCGAAGCGCTTGTTCTTGTCTTCTAGTTGGCGTTGCTCATCTTCTTCTCGTTCACGGCGCCGAGCGATGATGTCTTGCCGAAGGTCGCGCCGTAGTCGGTCTCGGAGGTCCTGATCGTCCCGACGGTTGCTTTGACGTCGCCGGTTGTCGTTGAGGTTGCCGAGTGACGCCTGACGTGCCTCCGTATGCGGCTGACTGGAGCCAGCCGCTCGGCGTCGCTTTGAGGTAGATGAGACTGCCGTTGGGAATGTCGACCGGTTGGTCGGTATGAGGGTATCACCCGACTGTCGATGCTGCTGACATGCAGCAGCGGTAAGCATGGCTTTTATCCTTGCGATGGTCGGGGTGGCCTGGTGATCAAGCCCAAGCTGGACCGTGTCCAGTAGGGTTGTGGCGGCCACGATGTTCTGTTGTGGCGTGACGAAGACGTCGTGGTCGCCGACTTTTGTTTGGAGGGTTTGTTGCTGAGTGGTTTGCCCAGCCCTGCGTAGGCCGTCGTTGCGGGCGTGCAGGCGTCTTGCTTCTTCCTCCTGTTGTTCTCGCAGTCGGCAGGCCTCCTCCTCTTGTTGCTCATGTAGTCGGCGTGATTCATGAGTAGGAGAATAGCCTTTGGATGCCATGAAGATTTCTCGTGGCGGGGAGAAGCCTGCTGAACTGCTGTCCGACTTAGAGTCGGAATCCGACTAAGAGTCGTAGTCCGACTGTGAGACGTAGTCGGAATAGTTGATGGGGGTGATTACGACTCCGACCTCCCTAGATCTGATCTCGAGCGGCTCGGGGCCGTATCCGAGTCGAACTCCAGAGGATCGGGTTTGCCGCGTTGGATGTAGATTGTAGATATCCACAGCGTCGCTGAGTCCGAACGGGAAATTGACGGTCTCTTCCTTTTTTGGCTCGATCTCGGCCGGCTCAAAACCGAGTCCGAGTCGAACATCAAAAGAAAGAGTTGTCCCCGGACTCGGGCGTATTGGAGATCGCCGCAGCATGTCGTGAAAGATTGCTGCAGCATCGTGTAGGCCGACTGGCGCGGAGTCGGCTGGTTCCCTGGTAGATCGGATCGAGTCTGAGTCGGCCAAGGTGAGATTGCCGATCTGGTCGGCGACGAAGTCGAGGCTTTCGAATGCAGTTGTATCTCCGGGGGAGAGTTTGCCGCCGTTGACTCCGGTTGCTGGATCCATCGAGCTTGTAGATGTAGATCGCGCCGAAGCCCCTACCTGGCACGCCAACTGTCGATGTTTTACACCGGCAATAAATATATGGGGCTAGTCGGCGGATGGAAACTCGGTGGATTGCAAAGGAACACAGAAGATTTTATACTGGTTCAGGCCCTCGATGTGAGGTAATACCCTACGTCCAGTTGTGGTGTTATTCCTTTGAGGATATACGGTGGTAGTTCTGATGAACTTGTGTGCACCTGTCCTCATGGGGCGTCCTGCCTCCCTTATATACTGGGGGACAGGGTTACAAGGTAGGAGTCCCCATCGGATTACGACTAGGAGATCTCCCCTTAGAGATATAACGCACCCGACTAGGACTGTATATTTCTTTCTATACAAGGCGAAGTCTGCCGAATCTAGCTATATCTCTAATTATAAGGCTAGGCCCATCCTCTATCCGAGTGGCCTATATGCTTGTCATGAGGTACTCGGGGCCCATGGCACCCACAACTACCGACAGCTTCATCGAGTAGCTCAGCAGCTAGCGGCTCTCCACCGCCAATGTCTGAAGCCCCCTCGTAGAGGTGCAAGACCTCCAAAAAGTAAGCAATCTTGGATCTTTTGAAAATCTTGATCAATGTAGCAATATCTTGATGTTTGACTCATTACGCTAGAGGTGAGTAATCATAGATCTTAAAAAGACTATGCCGACTGCACCTGCAGCCGAACCAGCCCTAGCCGAGCCAACACCCACAAGCCTATCTACTGAGCCGATGACTACTTCAGTTGCAGAAACTAAAGTTGTCCTGACAGCAGGACCGCAAGTGCCAGCTGACCAAAGGGCAAGTACTGAAGCCGTTGCTCCAGCCCTTTAGCTAGCCCCTGAAGCCCCAGCCGCCACTGAGTCAGGAGCCAGGACCTTGTCATTGTCCATGTCGTCATCATCTTCAGATGAAGCGGACATCCCTAGGCTTGAAGCTCCTCCTTGCAGGTTCCCAAGGACGTTCCACTGGGTTTCCCCCAAGGGAACTGCGGAAGGCTACGAGCATGATGAGGAGGCGGAGGAGAGGGAGCGGGAGGTTCTTCTTCATGCTACCATCGCCGCGTCTCAGGGAGTCTAGGTATGACTCTTGCCGCATTGAGTTCTTGACAGTCTTTCGTGTATCGGTCCTCTGCCTCTTGACTCTGCTTTGCTCTGTTTTGCTCTGTTTTTGCTCCAAGCAAAAGATAGTCAGTCGACCACTCAGAGAGAATAAACAAGGTCTTGACTCAGCTCGCCCCCCATCTCCAACGATTGGGCCAGTTCCAAGCCGACAAGGCCAACCTGGAACGGTCTAGCCAAGAGAGGGAGACATGGCTAAGGGGAGCAGTTGACCAACTCAGGGATGAGAATTGGGTGCTAGCCGAGAAGATCAGAAGTAAGTCTCCTGTATTTGTCTTCCTGAATAATTCCCGAGTATATTTCTCCAGCTCCGTTGTTTCCCGATTGCCCAGTTAAGTCCTGACTGTAATCTCGAGTTCTTGACTATTCTGATGTACAACCCTCGAAGCCAAGTTGAAGACCCAGACAGAGGAGAAAGAGCAACAGGAATATAAGCCCTTGCAGAGGAGATTAAGGTCGTCAAGGAGTCACAAGAGATTCTTGCCGAATCCGTGAAAGGGCTCCTTGACATTATGGATCCTCATTATGTCGGGACCAGCTTCAATACCATCTCCTAGGTGCAGGTGCGCCTTAACAAAGCCCCGACTATCTTGAAAAAGTACTCGGACGAGTGTGTTGCCATCGGCGTGGCCCAAACCCTTGCCAAGACCAAGTCAATCTACCCTGGGGTACACCTCGAGGCCATTGGTGAGGGGTTTGCTGAAGAGACAACACCTGAGGAGGCACTGGAGTTGATCACCAAAGTGAGGCCAACTGTGGAGGCGATCGCAAAGGACCTGGAAATGTAAGAAATGCAGTCGGTGTGTATAAAGCTTTTGTAAAGACATGTGTAAATATATGTGCAATGCCACCGAGTTCTTGGTTTTCCTTAGTTATCATTAGCTTTACTCGACTATGAAATCTGCGTCGAGTTGATCGATAGGACTTACTAAAATTGTTCACCTAAAAAGGCTATACTCGAGCAAATGTGACATAATCGTTGTAAAACTTCATAACTTCAGAAAAGCAAGCTCATATGTTGTTGACAAAGCACATATAAGACATGCAGCCTTCGACTCACTACTCGGGTTGGAGCAAGCGACGTAGTGAGTCAGAGAAAAACTTTATGTAAGTATGTGAGAGGGTACAAAACTCAAGTATAGAAAGGACGTAGCTATTCTATATTCCATGAGTTGCTGACTAGGGCACTATCTTCAGTCTTTAGTTGGTAGGCGCCCGGTCGAATCACCGCAGTGATTATGAACGGCCCTTCCCATAAGGGGGATAGTTTATGCCTGTCTTTGGTGGTTTGTATTTTTCTCAAGACGAGATCCCCAACCAAAAAGGCACGGCCACGGACATTTTGGCTATGATAATGATGCAGGCCTTGAAGATACCTTGCCGACATGATGATTGTGATGCCCCTAGCTTCTTCCAACTAATCAAGTTTGACCAATCGGGTATTGTTTGATTTGTCTTATGGGTAAGCCCGAACTTGCGGAGAGCCAAACTCTAACTCGGTTGGTAACACAGCCTTGGCACCATAGACCAGAAAGAAAGGGGATTGCCCTATTGCCTGACTAATTGTGGTTCTTAGAGACTAGAGAACAAATGGGAGTTCTTGTACCCAGCACCCTGCATATGGTTGTAGTCGGTCAAATATCCTAGCCTTGATACCTTGTAAGACCATGCCATTAGCGCGCTCGACCTACCCATTGATCCGTGGTGTGCCATGGAAGCATAACAGATTTTGATGCCGAAGTCAGCGTAGAAATCTTGAAATACGCCACCCGTGAACTGAGTACCGTTGTCCATTATGATGCAGTTAGGGACCCCGAATTGGTATAGTATACTCATGATGAAATCCTTTGCTCGTGCCACTGTTATGGGAGCAACGGGTTTTGCCTCAATCCACTTTGTGAATTTATCCACTGCGACGAACAATTGTGTGAACCGTCCTGGCGCTTTCTTGAAAGTCCCAACCATGTCAAGCCCCCATAGTACAAAGGGCCAATAGATTGGGATTGTTTGAAGTTCTTGGGCTGGGAGATTTGTTTGTCTTGCATAGAACTAACAACCCTCACATCTGTGAACTATGTGTTTAGCATCTGTTACTGCTGTTAGCTAGAAAAATCCCTGTCTGTAAGCCTTTCCAACTAACGTCCTGGATGCAGCATGGTTGCCACATATGCCTGAGTGGATCGATTGTAGAATCTGCTTGCCCTCGTCGGGTGTGACGCAGCGCATGAGGACTTCGGATGCACTTCTTTGGTACAGGTCTTCTCCGACTGCTAGGAAGCATTTGCTTCAACATTTAATTTGTTCAACTTCGCTACGATCATCTAGGAGTTCATCATCCAAGAGGAATTTGAGAACTGGAGTCCGCCAATCTTGAGATATGTTCAGTACTTCGTCTGTTGCCGGGGTAGGTTTAGCCCCCAACTGTTCTGGCACTGGTTTCTTCTTGACTAATGGCTCCATTAGTTGTTCAATGAAAATCCCAATCGGGACCACCTCTCTCTTGGATCCCATGTTAGCTAATTCGTTTGCAGCGTCGTTGTATTGTCGTAAGACGTGGGTTATCTCCAACCCATCGAACTTGTTTTCCAGCTTTCTGACCTCCTGACAGTACGCCGCCATGTTATCATCAAGACATGTCTAGTACTTGGTTCACCACGAGTTGAGAATCTCCACGTAAAACTAGTCGATGGATGCCAAGTGATATAGCGATGCAGAGCCCGTGGATGAGTGCCTCGTACTCGGTGACATTGTAGGAAGCCGGAAAGTGGATTTGGAGAACGTACTTGAGTTTTTCACCAGTGGGTGACGTCAGCACGATGCCAGCCCCAGTGCCGCCGATCTATAGAGAACCGTCGAAGTACATTGTCCAGTACTCTAGCTTCTCTGTTGTTGTAGTCGTCTGAACTTCTGTCCACTCGGCCACAAAGTCGGCTAGAGCTTGAGATTTTGATGAGGACATCACTAGCTTGGATATGACCATAGCTACCTTATGTATTCATCAACCAAAGGTGCATGCTTTCTACGTAAGATTTACGTGTTATATATTTGACCAGCCATTACTGCACCATGAGTTTTGTGTGTTCTCGTTTGCAGAGATACATGCTTGGGTGAAGGGAAAGAGATTGAGCGCAAGGAACACATGGATGATCAAAGAAATTGATTGGGGACCAAACCAAGACCTTACCCAAGTCTACTCCTACATCACCACATCACTTTTGGTCCATAGAAGGCAAGAGATGAAATTCTGCACGTTTTGGATTCAGATTCGGGCCTCCTGACAGCATCAACTTCAAACGGACCTAGTCGCTGATCCAGAAGAAATTTCGGGGCCCATGAGTACTTGTTGGAAAGCTGATGGAGTCTACTTTCAGATGGTTTTGGTCCGACGTTAAAATTCCTCTTGAGCTGTCCAAAATCATCAAAACAAGATATGTGCCTCTTCCAGTCCGAGTCTGTTTTGGGTCTTGGGCCTTGTAATTGTGTCGTGGGATAAGTCCAAGGGGTGTGTACTCTAGGGTTAACTCTAGGACATCCCAACTCATATATATTCAGTACCCATCATCGTTTAGAGCAGGTTTTGCTTAGATTATTCTGCCATTGCAGTCTCACCTCCTAGATCGGTTTGTAGAACCCCAACTTTGTGTGCTAAACATCCATATGCAATTCAGATTGCGTTCTTCCTTGTTCTTATGAGTTTCTTCGATTGCTTGTAGGGATAAAACCTTCGTGGTGAGGTTGATTACATGAGAGCGTGGTCGATAATAAGTAGATATGTGCACCAGGCGCATCAAGTGGTATCAGAGCATCAGGTTGCCTGATAGGTATCATCTGTGTTTTCTTCTGTTAAGTTTTGTTTTCCCTTACCTAGAATCCAGAAAACCCAAAAATTTATTACCACCGTGTTCTTCGTAGTGTTAGGTTTATCCCCTGTCCAAACCCCTTTTTGCCGTTGCAAAATTTATTTTAGTTTCGCTTTGTTGAGTCTATGTCCTAGGTCAAGTTAGTGGTCGCTGGTTTAGAGTCGTGTTTGTGGTTCTAGTTCTAGCTCTAGCGAGCTTGCTTTGAGAGATCGAGTTCTATTGGGTTTCGGACTGCAAGCCGCCTTGTGCTAGTAATCCGCTTCCCAAGCCTTTTAGATAGGTCGCAAGCCGCCTTGCGTCAATCGTCCCGCATCGCTAGCCTTCTTGTCAGCCCCGCTTGATCTATTCACACTTATACTCTAGCCGGAGCAGTAGGGTTGAGCCGCGAAACTCTAGTTCGTGCTACCTTTCTTAAAACAGCCATAACATTTGCATACGAACTCGAAATCGAGCAAATTTAATATCTGCGAACATCTACAGAAAATTTTCCAGAAGCTTCTGCCCCACTTTATCGGGTTCGGCCGATCTAAAATTGCAAAATTTAGCCTGCAAAATTGAGTTTTTGAGCCTCGAAGTTCCTGCACGAATTTTAATGCATGCTCACAAATCTCTCAAGGCCACATCTTACATCGCCTTGAGCTGCTCCTTCCTGAGGTTTTGCTGTTTTTGAGTCCCTTGTAGAGAAAAAAAGAAATATATCAAAAAAGAGAAAAAACAAGAGAGATCAAGTAAAAAAAGGAAAGTGATAAGCAAAAGGGAACAAAAGAAGTGTGCAGAGTTGCTGAGAGAGCTGTTTTCAGTGAGCAGTCTTGCTGATCTTTCGAGATATTTGAGAGACTTGGTGCGAGAGAGCTATCCTAAGTCCTTTGTTTCTTACTCTCGCTTGTTAGGCTGGTTCTAGGAACGTGTCTTGGCCAGCGACTGCTACAAGTATTTGGGACACTTATTCAGCTTTGCTGTTATGTTATTAATTTTTGCTATTCCTTGCTACCATACTATTGAGCCTCCTGAGATCCACAAACTTCTTATCAGTATAGATTTAATCGAAGTAATCGCAACACACACTGCTGTCAATGATTCAGCCGCGAAACCCTAGTTCATGCTACCTTTCTTAAAATAGCCATAGCTTTCGCATACGGACTCGAAATCGGGCAAACTTTATATCTGCGGACATCTACAGAAAATTTTACATCCGCTTCTCCCCAACTTCGGTGGGTTCGGCCACTTGACCTATTGGCACTTATACTCCAGCTGGAGCAAAAGGATTGAGCCGCGAAACCCTAGTTTGTGCTACCTTTCTTAAAACAGACAAATCTTTCGCATATGGACTCGAAATCGGGCAAAGTTTATATCTGCGGATATCTATAGAAAATTTTACATCCGCTTCTCCACAACTTCGTTGGGTTTGGCCACTTGACCTATTGGCACTTATACTCTAGCCAGCCAGAGCAACAAGATTGCATTGCGAAACACTAGTTCACGCTACCTTTCTTAAAACAGCCATAACTTTTCCATACGGACTCGAAATCGGGTAAACTTTATATCTACGGACATCTATAGAAAATTTTACATCCACTTCTCCCCAACTTCATTGGGTTCGGCCGCTTGAGCTATTGGCACTTATACTCTAGCCAGCAAGAGCAATAGGATTGAGCCGCGAAACCCTAGTTCTGTAAGGTTATGCGGATGCTACGCTAGCCAGAAAACAAAATTTTTGACCCCATAAACCAGGAACTACTGCTAGTTATAGATCACAGGATTACCACTAGACGCGCAGGTGCAGCGGAATCGACTCGATGTAGTCGTACGCATCGCAGCAGTGCCGTGCAGTTGCGAGGTCGTCCGTTCGTCCGTCCCTCTCATGCGGTTCGTCCTTGTGCTCCAGATGCAGCACCTCCGAGGTATCCACACGTACGGGGAGGAAGCGTCACGCCTCCGGACTGCTAGATCCGTGAGGTGCAACAGGGCGCGGGCGTGGGAGCGGCGGCGGCTGCCAAATGGCGTGGATTAACCTAGCCCCGTCGCCCACCCCTTGTATTTATAGGCATCCTAATGAACTCCCGAGTTGGAGGCCCATTAGTGACCCTAAACCTTGTCTAATTCGGGTCCAACCCAAATTAGGTTTCCAGCCCCTTAAGCGTGCGACCCTATGGGTTCACGTACGCATAGACATGGCCTGAGTACTCCTACTCGACCAATAGTTGACAGCGGCCTCTAGCAAGGCGTGTCAACTCCTACGCATACGCAAAGATCATATCAGACGAACCACCACAAACCACATACTTGTTATTCCCTTGCCTCACGATATTTGGATCAACTCTTAGGTTAACACTTAACCCAAGCACGGCCATACATTTCTTGATCTAATCATTAGAGTGATCCAGTGATATCTCTCTCACATAGAGAGGAGCAAATTCCTTCTTGATTGTTTATGTCTCATAGCATGTTTCCCGACAAACCCGAAAACCACCTTTATAACTACCTTGTTACGGAGTAGCGTTTGATAGTCCCTGAGTAGGTCGTTTCACATCTTGAATACATACAACAATCTCAGGTCTAAGGACATAACGCACATGATGTGAATAGAGATAATTACAATTTCTCATGTTGGGTCAGTCCAGCTCCTTGTCACACATGTGCCCACATTATTAGTTTGACATCTCCATGTCTATGACTTGTGAAACATAGTCATCAACTAATACATGTGCTGATCTAATATTCATGTGTGTCCTCACACAAACTCCGATCAGGGACAACTTTAGAATAACCATACAAGTAAAAGAGTTTCACAAACAATTCACATAATTGCCAATCGATACAAGTTGTCTTTAATGGATATTCAATGAACTCATAATATATCATGGATACAATCACAATATCATCATCTCTATGATTACCTCTAGGGCATATTCCCAACAAGTTCGTGCTACCTTTTTTAAAACAGCCATAACTTTCGCATACGGACTCGAAATCGGGCAAACTTTATATCTGCGGACATCTACAAAAAAATTACATCCGCTTCTCCCCATCTTCGTTGGGTTCGGCTGCTCAACCTATTGGAGCTTATACTCTAGCTGGAGCACAGGATTGAGTCATGAAACCCTAGTTCGCTCTACCTTTCTTAAAATAGCCATAACCTTCGCATACGGACTCGAAATCGGGTAAACATTATATATACGGACATCTACAGGATATTTTACATATGCTTCTCCCCAACTTCGTCAGGTTTGGTCACTTGACCTATTGGCACTTATACTCTAGCCAGTAGAGCAACAGGAGTGAGCCATGAAACCCTAGTTTGCGCTACCTTTCTTAAAACAGCCATAACTTTCGCATACGGACCCAAAATCAGGCAAACTTTATATCTGTGGACTTCTACAGAAAATTTTAAATCCGCTTCTCCCTAGCTTCGTTGGGTTCAGCCGCTTGACCTATTGGCACTTATACACTAGCTGGAGCAATAGAATTAAGCCGTGAAACCTAGTTCGCACTACCTTTCTCAAAACAGCCATAACTTTCGCATACGGACTCGAAATCAGGTAAACGTTATATTTGCGGACATCTACAGAAAATGCTACATCTGCTTCTCCCCAACTTCATCGGGTTCAATCGCTTGACCTATGGGCACTTATACTCTAGCCGGAGCAATAGTATTGAACCGCGAAACCCTAGTTCATGCTACCTTTCTTAAAACAGGCATATCTTTCGCATATGGACACGAAATCAGGCAAATTTTATATCTATGGACATCTACAAAAAATTTTACATCTCCTTCTCCCCAACTTCGTCGGGTTCAGCCGCTTGACCTATTGGCACATATACTCTAGCCAGAGCGACAGAATTGAGCCGTGAAACCCTAGTTCGCGCTACCTTTCTTAAAACAGCCGTAACTTTCGCATACGGACCCAAAATCGGGCAAACTTTATATCTGCGGACATCTACTGAAAATTTTACATCTGCTTCTCCCCAACTTTGTCAGGTTCGACCACTTGACCTATTGGCACTTATACTCTAGCCAGAGCAACAGGATCGAATCCCGAAACCATTATTCGCGCTACCTTTTGTTAAAACAGCCGTAACTTTCGCATACAGACTTGAAATCGGGCAAACTTTATATCTACGGACATCTACAGAAAAATTTACATCCGATTCTCCCCAACTACGTCGGGTTTGGCTGCTTGACCTATTGGCACTTATACTCTAGCCAGCCGGTGCAACAGGATTGAGCCGCGAAACACTAGTTCACGCTACCTTTCTTAAATGAGCCATAACTTTCGCATACGGACTCAAAATCGGCCAAACTTTATATCTGCGGACATGTACAGAAAATTTTACATCCGCTTCTCCCCAACTTCGTCGGGTTCGGCCGCTTGACCTATTGGCATTTATACTCTAGCCGGAGCAATAGGATTGAGCCACGAAACCCTAGTTCGTGTTACTTTTCTTAAAACAGCCATAACTTTCGCGTACGGACTCGAAATCGGGCAAATTTTATATCTGCAGACATCTACAGAAAATTTTACATCCGCTTCTCTAAAACTTTTGGGTTGGCTGTTGACCTATTAGCAATTTACTCTAGACGGAGCAACAAGATTGAGCCGCGAAACCCTAGTTCACGCTACCTTTCTTAAATTAGACATAACTTTCTCATACGGATCAAAATCGGGCACTTATACTCTAGCCAGAGCAATAGGGTTCGGCCGTTTTATGAAAGGTAGTGCAAACTAGGGTTTCATGGCTCAATGCTGTTGCTCTAGCTGGCTAGAGTATAAATGCCAATAGGTCAAGTGGCCGAACCCAATGAAGTTGTTGAAAAGTGGACGAAAAATTTTCTATAGATGTCCACAGATATAAAGTTTGCCAGATTTCAAGTACGTATGCGAAAGTAATGGCAGTTTTAAGAAAGGTGGCATGAACTAGGGTTTCGTGGCTTAATCTTGTTGCTCCAGCTAGAGTACAAGTGCCAATAGGTCAAGCGGCCAAACCCGATGAAGCCGGAGAAAAGCAGATGTAAAATTTTCTGTAGATGTCCGCAAACATATAATTTGCCCGATTTCAAGTCTGTATGCGAATGTTATGGCTGTTTTAAGAAAGGTAGCGCGAACTAGGGTTTTGCAGCACAATCCTGTTGCTCCGGCTAGTGTATAAGTGCTAATAGGTCAAGCAGCTAAACCCGACGAAGTTGGGGAGAAGCGGATGTAAAATTTTCTATAGATGTCTGCAGATATAAAGTTTGCCTGATTTCGAGTCCGTATACGAAAGTTATGGCTGTTTTAAGAAAGGTAGCACAAACCAGGGTTTCATGGTTCAATCCTGTTGCTCCAGCTAGAGTACAAGTGCCAATAGGTCAAGCGGCCAAACTCGGTGAAGTTGGGGAGAGGTGGATGTAAAATTTTTTCTGTATATTTCCGCAAATATAATGTTTGCCCGATTTTGAGTCTGTATGTAATAGTTACGGCTGTTTTAAGATAGGTAGCACGAAGTAGGGATTTGTGGCTCAATCCTATTGCTCCGGCTAGAGTATAAGTGCCAATAGGTCAAGCAGCCGAACCTGACGAAGTTCGGGAGAAGCGGATGTAAAATTTTCTGTAGATGTCCGCAGATATAAAGTTTGCCCGATTTTGACTCCGTATGCGAAACTTATGGCTGTTTTAAGAAAGGTAGCGCGAATATGGGTTTCGGGGCTCAATCCTATTGCTCTGGCTAGAGTATAAGTGCCAATAGGTCAAGCGACCGAACCTGACGAAGTTGGGGAGATGTGGATGTAAAATTTTCTATCGATGTCCGCGGATATAAAGTTTGCCAGATTTCGAATCTGTATGCGAAAGTTATGGTTGTTTTATGAAAGGTAGCGCGAACTAGTGTTTCGTGGCTCAATGCTGTTGCTCCGGCTGGCTAGAGTATAATTGCCAAGTGGTCACGCGGCCGAACCTGATGAAGTTGTTGAGAAACGGATCTAAACTTTTCTATAGATGTCCGCAGATATAAAGTTTGCCCGATTTCGAGTACGTATGCAATAGTTATGGCCGTTTTAATATAGGTAGCGCGAACTAGGGATTCATGGCTCTATCCTATTGCTCCGGCTAGAGTATAAGTGACAATAGGTCAAGTGGCCGAACCTGATGAAGTTGGGGAGAAGCGGATGTAAAATTTTCTGTAGATGTCCCCAGAGATAAGGTTTGCCCGATTTCGAGTCCGTATGCGAAACTTATGGCTGTTTTAAGAAAAGTAGCATGAACATGGGTTTTGGGGCTCAATCTGTCGATGCTTTGCACCGGCAATAATACTATGGGGGTACTCGGCGACCTGGAATTCGGTGGATTGCAGAGGAACACGAGGGAATTATACTGGTTCAGGCCCTCGTCGTGAGGTAATACCCTACGTCCAGTTAAGGTGTTATTCCTCTGAGGTGGATTTGTGATCAATGATCTGGAGTTGCCCTCATAGGGCGCCCTGCCTCCCTTTATATACTAGGGGACAGGGGTACATGGCAAGGATCCCAGTCGGATACGACCAAGGGATTTCCTTATTAGAGATAGAATCCTATCCGACTAAGGCTATGTTTCCTTATTGTACAAGGCATAACCTGCCGGGTGCTATCTTATCTCTAATTACATGATCTAGCCCATCCTCTATCCGAGTGGCCCATGTGCTGATAATGAGGTACCCGGGGCCCATGGCTCCCACAGTAGCCCCTGAGACCTTCATAGTTGAGTCACAGCTGATGCCGAGTGCTCTTCCTCCACGGTGAAGGTTACCCGAGTGCGATGCTCCCGAGTACTCTTTGTCCGAGTAAGTCTTCCCGAGTCCTGCTTCATGTCAGCTGGCAGCGAGGCTATGAAGGGTTTCATGTAGATAAATGAATAGTGTGCGCCGAATAGGCGCACCTATTAGGTGTAGCCCCAGACTTTGTGCTTAATTGTGAAGACAATTAAACATAAAGTCAAAGATCTTTAACCTGGAAGTCTTTCCCGAGTAGATTACTACTGGTATATGAGACTCTTCGGTATCATGTCAACCGGAATATAATTTATAGTCTTGCTTAGTAGGAGGCTACTCGTATATAGGACTCTTCGACTTCATGTCAGTCGGAATATGAGTTTATAGTCTTTTCCGAGCGGCGTCCCACTCAAAAGCTAGACTCTTCCGCATCATGTCAGCGGGAATAGATATTTGTAGTCTCTCCCGAGTAATGCACTACTCGAAAGTTAGACTCTTCAGTGTCATGTCGGCTGGGATAATGTCGCTCATGGCAACTGATGGCTACGCATG
Organism: Oryza meyeriana var. granulata; assembly: GCA_003991445.1. Lineage (NCBI taxonomy): Eukaryota > Viridiplantae > Streptophyta > Magnoliopsida > Poales > Poaceae > Oryza > Oryza meyeriana. The sequence goes on along the minus strand of RYFJ01003231.1, from coordinate 34,939 downwards.
TAGGCCGAGTACCACTTTATGAAAATAAATCCATTATGTGGCCAGGTGTTCCCGAGAAAGATACCTGCATCCCCAATTTTAATGAAGACCAGCTTGTGATCCTTGTAAGGATATATCCTCGAGACCTGGTGGATAAAACAGATACCCAAACATATATGTTTAGCAGTGAGGCTTTCATGAAGCTTATCTGTTTACCTCATCGATTCCTGTGGGTAGCACCAGCGCTATAATTTCAACTCAGCCTGCGGGCGGCCCACATGGAGCATGCTACTGTAGGAACTCATGTCTTGTCGACCCAATACCAACTGTGCAGGCCTGGGCCCATCTAGTCGGTACAGGCTATAAAAGGATGGGGAGAGAGAAAAAGATTCCATCGTCTTCCCTAAAGCAGCCAATCTCTTCGTCTTCCACCTTCGCGCCTAGCTTTTCGCCTCTCGCCCGGCTAGGGTTAGCAACAGCTGTTCCCCACCCGGACTCGGGCGATTTCAATCCTCTTCGTTTAATCCAAGCCCCCGATTTGCTTTCCCCCAAATCTCACCACCTCCAGTCATGCCGAAGGCGACGAATCCTGCGGGTGCGTCAGGGAGTTCTTGGCCAATCTCGGATTGCGGCTCGGTGAAGTTGAGACGGCTGGAGAGCGAGCTGAAGTTGCCTAGCCAAGAAGTGATCCGTTGGCGGTCGGCGAGGGATGAGTCGAGCCCCAACCCCCGGCCTGGTGAAACGGTAGTTTTCGCCTCTTTCTTTGATCGGGGCTTGTGTCTTCCGTCGTCTGATTTCTTCCGCCGCATCCTTGATTTCTACGGGCTGGAGTTGGTGCATTTAAATCCCAACTCGATCCTTCAGATCTCCATATTCGTTACTCTTTGCGAGTGCTTTCTGGGTGTTGAGCCCCATTTCATCCTCTTTCGACACTTGTTCCATGTCAAGCCCCAGCCTTCCAAGAGTAATATCAGTGTGATTGGGGGGGGCTGGTCTTCAACTAAGGAGTGATGGGAAGAAAACATATATCGATTTGCCCTTGAAATCTTCTCTGAAGGGCTGGCACAAGGAGTGGTTTTACTGTGCCGATCTAGCTCCTTCCTTGCGCCCGTTTACTGGTATGCCGCCGGCGGTGTCGCCAAGCTGGTCTTCGGAGCCAACCTTTGAAGAACTGGGCCAGGCACACATATTGCTGACGAAGATAGATGACCTCAAGAGGGCCGGCTTGACAGGGCCCTGGGTGGCTCGTCGTTTCATGACGAGGCGCGTCCAGCCGCTGAAGCTGAGAAGCGCTTTTGGCTGGGCCTTTAGAGGTAAACACGATCCCGACCGGGTGAGCAGCGAGACAGCGGACAAGGGGGCAGTAACCGATACCTTGTTTGGCTACTTCTCCGAAGGGGTCGTTGCCACCGAAGATGATAACCGCCGAGTTGCTGCCTATAGCTTCATCCGGCCGCGGACCAAGGTAACCTTCTACTTTCTTCTGTGGTGAACGCCTGTGGAACGATGATTGTTCAACCTTGCGTGATGGTATCTTGTCGACTTGATTGTAGTGGCATGAGGAATTTGATGAAGATTCTCGTCCATTGTCTGCGGTCGTGTCGAGGAAGAGGCCAAGGAGTCCCTCTGATGCCCAACCTGACTCCAAGAGAGCGGGGAAGAAGCCAATTTTATATCGGGGCGAGGGGGCCATGACAGCGCGTGCCGTGAGCGGTAGCTTGAAGATAAAGGACACCGCTGCCACAACGCCCACGCGGTCGAGTCCCAGGCTGAGAGCAGCTGGCTTGGGCTCGACGTTGTCGTACTCAGCAACAACGCCGCCAAGGGGCCAACCAGAGCAGAGGCCGATTGGGGCGAAGGAACCCGAACCAACCGTACCAGAGTCGAGGCCGACTCAGGCCGATATGCCTCTGCCGTCGACGACACCGACCGGGGCGAGTGCCGATGCTAGCGCTTCGCCGGGGAGCGGGCACGCTAGCAGGAAGCTGAAGTTTTCCAAGAGGTGCGCTACTCCGAGCATTCTGTAGTCGTTGTATGTTAAAATACAGTCCTGATGTCTTGCTTCGTTGTGCAGGAAGCGGGCCGATATCGACCTCAAAAAGGTCGACCCATCTGCTCTGCTTGATGAGTCCGCCCCAGCCGAGTCAGCAGCAGCGAACACACCTGCTGAGCCGGCGGCCAGCCCGGTCGCTGAAACCGAGGTGGCTCCGACTACAGGGCCACTACCGCCACTCGACCGAGAGGTGGCTGTTGAAACTGAGGCCCCAGCCCCCGAGGCACCATACGTCGCGGAAGCGGGGGACGGATCCCCCGAGCCGGTCCCCAATGTTGTAGGGGAAAGCGATGCCGAGGCCAGGACCCCGTCGCCATCATGGTTATCGTCATCGCCATCGTCGCCGTTGCCGCCGCCACCGGAGATCCTACATTTGCCTCGGATCGAAGCTCCCCCACGTGTGATGCCCCGGACCTTCTCGTGGACCACTCGCGACGGCACTATGAAAAGCTTCAGGCTCGATGAAGTCGTCGCAAGGAGAGAGCGCGAGAGCCTGCTTCGTGCCGCCATCAACGGGTCCCAAGGGGTCACGGTATGATTCTTGTAGTGAAGCTCCAGCAATCTTCTTGTCTTGATGTTTGACTCTGTCGTCGGTTTGTTCCTTGTCCTGAGCAGAAGCTCGTCGACCGCAACGACGCGATGACAGAGATCCTGGTCGAGATGGCTCCCCACCTCGCGGAATTACAACAGCTCCAGGCATTGAAGGCCGAGATGGAGGCGCGTCACACGAGGAGGGAGGCCTGGCTGAAGAGCGGCGCTGATCAGCTCAGGGCTGAGACATGGGCCCTAGCCGAGAAGATTAGAGGTAAAATCCTCGAGCATATCTCCCGACTGGACCGTTGGTGTAATCATCCAGCTACGTCGATCCGACTGCTTGGTGGTGTCATGACTGCGTGATTGAGCTCTTGGCTAATCTGTGGTGCAGACCTCGAAGCGGAGAGGGAGTCGCAGCTGAAGGAGGCCGAAGAAGCCAAGGCCGAGCTTGAAAGGGTCAAGGCCGACCTGACAAAGGCCAACACCGAGCTTGACCGGGAGAAGTCCGAGTTGGAGAAGGCTGTCGTCGAGCTCGGTAAGGAGAAGGCCGAACTGGAGAAGACCGTGGCCGGGTGGGAGGCTGACTACGAAAGTAAGTCCTCAACCCGACTGTGATCTCAGCCAATACATTAGTCACCCTGTGTGTAGCCGAACCTGACAAGCTTACTTGCCGGCCGATCTGGGCAGGCATGAGAACCAACGTCCAGGCCCAGTACCGGTTCTACACGGAGGAGATAAGGTCAATCAGGGAGTCACGGGAGGCCCTCGTCGGGTCCGTGAAGGGGCTCCTTGACCTTGTGGATCCCCGCTCAGTGGGGACCAGCTGTAGCAGAATTCCTCAAATAATGGGGCGTCTCGAGGACACGCCGAGTGCCCTGAAAAGGTACTCAGACGAGCGGGTTGCCGCCGGCGTGGCCCAAACCCTAGCAATGACCAAGTCCATCTACCCGAGGGCGGACATTGAGGCCATCGGGGAGGGATTTTCCGAGGAGACGACGCCCGAGGAAGCGCTGGAGCTGATCTCACAGGCGAAGCCGACTGCTGAAGCGATTACCCGAGACCTGGGTCTGTAAAGGCAATATATTTTGTAGTCGGTGTATACATATGCTTTCATATACGATCATGTGTGAATATATGTGTCGTGCCGCCAAACTTATTATTCGGTTGTCATTAGCTTTACCCGACCATGTAGCATGCACCGAGCTAGTTCGATAGAACTTGATAAAAATCGTTCGGGCGAACGCATCAGTCGTGGCAAGGCTTCATAACCGAGGTGAGATAAGCTTGTATGTTATTGACAGAACACATATATACATGCAGCCCCCGACTCACTACTCGATTGGAACAAGCGGCGTAGTGAGTCAGGAAAAACTGTACACATGGAAAAAGTAAGACTCAGGTATAGAAAGGACGTAGCTGTTCTATATTCCATGAGTTGGTGATGAGGACGCCGTCTTTGGTCTTCAGTCGGTAGGCGCCTGGCCACGTGACCTCGGCTATAATGAACGGCCCTTCCCAGATGGGGGATAGTTTATGCCTGTCCTTGGTGGTTTGTATCTTCCTTAGAACGAGATCCCCGACCAAAAAGGCGCGGCCACGGACATTGCGATTGTGATAGCGACGCAGGCCTTGAAGATACCTTGCCGACTGGATTGTTGCGGCGTCTCTTGCTTCTTCCAGCTGATCTAATTCGATCAGTCGGGTGCTGTTGGAATCGTCTTCGGAGTAAGCCCGGACTCGCGGAGAGCCGAACTGTATCTCGGTCGGTAGCATGGCCTCAGTACCGTAGACCAGGAAGAAAGGGGATTGCCCTGTTGCCCGACTAACCGTGGTTCTGAGAGACCAGAGAACGGATGGTAGTTCTTGTACCCACCGACCCGCATATGGTTGTAGTCGGTCGTATATCCTGGCCTTGATGCCTTGTAAGACCATGCCGTTGGCTCGCTCAACCTGCCCGTTGCTCCGCGGGTGTGCCACAGACGCATAGCAGATCTTGATGCCGAAGTCGTCGCAGAAATCTTGGAATAAGCCTGCCGCGAACTGAGTGCCGTTGTCGGTTATGATGCGGTTAGGGACCCCAAACCGGTATAGTATACTCAAGATGAAGTCCTTTGCTCGTGCCGCTGTGATTGTTGCGACAGGTTTAGCCTCAATCCACTTGGTGAATTTATCCACTGCGACGAATAAATGTGTGAACCCTCCTGGCGCTTTCTTGAATGGCCCGACCATGTCGAGCCCCCATACTGCGAATGGCCAAGAGATGGGGATAGTCTGGAGTTCCTGGGCGGGAAGATTTGTCTGTCTTGCGAAGAACTGGCAACCCTCGCACTTGCGAACGATATCTTTGGCATCTGTGACTGCGGTGGGCCAGAAGAATCCCTGCCGGTAAGCTTTTCCGACTAACGTCCTGGATGCAGCGTGGTTGCCACATATGCCCGAGTGGATTGAATGCAGGATCTGCTTACCTTCCTCGGTGGTGACACAGCGCATGAGGACACCGGATGCGCTCCTTCGGTACAGGTCTTCCCCGACTAGCAGGAAGCTTTTGCTTCGACGCTTGATTTGCTCGGCTTGATTGCGATCTTCTGGGAGTTCATCGTCCAGGAGGAATTTGAGAACAGGACCCCTCCAGTCTTGACATATGTGCAGCACTTCGTCGGTGGTCGGGGTAGGCTCGCCTCCCGACTGCTCTTGTGCCGGTTTCTTCTTGACTGATGGCTCCATAAGTTGCTCGACAAAGATTCCAGTCGGAACCGCTTCTCGCTTGGATCCCATGTTTGCCAGCTCATCGGCCGCGTCGCTGTATTGACGCAAGACGTGTGTGATTTCCAGCCCGTCGAACTTGTTTTCCAACTTGCGGACCTCCTGACAGTATGCCGCCATTGTGTCGTCGAGACAGGTCCAGTCTTTCATGACATGGTTGACCACGAGTTGGGAGTCTCCGCGCACAACCAGTCGACGTATGCCGAGTGATATGGCGATGCGGAGCCCGTGAACAAGAGCCTCGTACTCGGCGACGTTGTGGGAAGCCGGGAAGTGGATTTGTAGTACGTACTTCAACTTTTCACCGGTGGGGGATGTCAGTATGACTCCAGCCCCGGCACCGCCGATCCGTAGGGAACCGTCGAAGTACATTGTCCAGTACTCCAGCTTTGTTGTTGGTGTTGGGAGTTGAACTTCTGTCCACTCGGCCACGAAGTCGGCTAGAGCTTGAGATTTGATAGCTGTCCGTGGCTGAAAGGTGATGTCAAACGCCATCAGCTCGAGTGCCCATTTAGCGATCCGGCCGGTGGCCTCGCGATTATGAAGGACATCCCCGAGTGGAAACGCTGTGACCACCGTGACTTGATGTGCTTGAAAGTAGTGCACCAGCTTTCGGACTGTGATGAGTAGGCCGTATAGCAGCTTCTGGACCTGCGGGTATCTTGTTTTGGAGTCGGCAAGGACCTCGCTGACAAAATAGATTGGCCGTTGTATTTTTTGAAGATGACCCTGTTCGGATCGCTCCACTACCAACACCGTGCTGACTACCTGTGTTGTTGCCGCCAGATAAAGCATCAGTGGTTCCTGGGGCAGGGGTGACGCTAGCACGGGGGGTGATGTGAGGAATTCTTTGAAGTCTTCGAAGGCTTGCTGGGCTTCCGGGGTCCACTGAAAGGTGTCCGCCTTTTTGAGGAGCTTGAAGAAGGGCATGCCCCGTTCGCCCAGTCGGGAGATAAACCGACTGAGTGCCGCCATGCAGCCTGTCAGCTTCTGGATGTCTTTGAGGTTGGTCGGGGGCGCCATGTTCTTGATGGCGTTGACTTTCTCCGGGTTAGCCTCGATGCCGCGGTGCGAGACGATGAAGCCGAGTAACTTCCCAGACGGCACCCCGAAGGTGCACTTGTCCGGGTTCAACTTCATCTTGAATCTTCGAAGGTTTTGGAAGGTTTCTTCCAAGTCGGCAATGAGGTCTTGTCTGGATTTAGACTTGATCACCACATCGTCGACGTAGGCTTCCACGTTGCGCCCGATCTGAGTGTGCAGACACCGCTGAATAGCCCTTTGGTAGGTTGCGCCTGCGTTTTTCAGACCGAACAACATTGTGATATAGCAATACGCTCCAAACGGCGTGATGAAAGATGTTTTTAAACAGTCTTGTTCCCTCAAGCTAATTTGATGATATCCCGAATAACAGTCGAGAAAACTGAGTAGGTCGCACCCCGCCGTGGAGTCAACCACCTGATCTATCCTGGGAAGACCAAATGGGTCCTTGGGGCACGCTTTGTTGAGGTCGGTGTAGTCGACGCACATGCGCCATTTACCGTTTTTCTTCCGGACCAGGACTGGGTTGGCCAGCCAGTCCGGGTGGTAGACTTCCTTGATGAAGCCGGCTGCGAGGAGCTTGGTGATTTCCTCCCGGATAGCATCCTTGCGGTCTTGAGCGAAGCACCGCAGCCGTTGTTTGACCGGCTTGGCGTCTGGCTTTACGTGTAGGGCATGCTCGATCACCTCCCTTGGTACGCCCGGCATGTCGGACGGTTTCCATGCGAAGATATCTTTGTTGGCTTGGAGGAAGGTGACGAGCGCGTCTTCCTATTTGGGGTCGAGTCCGGTCCCGACTAAGGCAGTCTTGGAGGGGTCGGAAGGGTCCAGGGGGATCTTCTTCGTGTCAGAGTCCGCTGAAATTCCCGACTTCGCTGCTTTTTTTCGCCGGAACTGGATCTTGATCGGCTTCAGATGTAGCGGCTTGCCGGATGCTGTCGCGCCCGACTGCCGCTTCTTGTGTTTGAGCCAGCTCGCAGCTCTCCTTGTCGCAGGTGAAGGCTTGCTTAGCGTCGCTGCGGAGGGAGAGGACTCCTGCTGGCCCGGGCATCTTCAGCACCATGTATGTGTAGTGCGGTATCGCCATGAATTTGGCGAGGGCCGGTCGTCCGAGTATCGCGTGATACGCGGTCTCGAAGTCGGCGACCTCGAAGGAGATGTTTTCTGTGCGGAAGTTGTCCCGCGTGCCGAAGGTCACCGGCAAGGTTATCTGCCCGAGTGGGGTTGATGACAAGCCGGGGATTATCCCATGGAAGGGCGCGGTGCTCGGCCGTAGTTCTGAACGAGGAATTCTCATCTCGTCCAGAGTCTTGGCGAACAGGATGTTGAGCGCACTGCCTCCGTCGATGAGGGTTTTCTTCAGCATAATATTTTTGACGACCGGATCTAGGACGAGTGGGTATCGTCCTGGGTGGGAAACCCGATCTGGGTGATCCGCGCGGTTGAAGGTGATGGCCATTTCTGACCAGCGCAGGTATTGGGGGGTATCCGTTGTGGAGACCGCGTTAATATCCCGCGCTGATAGCTTCTGCTTGCGCTTGGATTCGTACGCGAGTGGCCCCCCGAAGATGTGGTTGAGTTCGGCTTGGGGGTCCTGGAAGTCATCAGCCGGACCCGAGTCTGGCTTGTCCTTGTCCTTGTCGGCGCCAGATGATGAAGCCTGCTCGGAGGCAAACTTCTTGAGCATGTGGCAGTCTTTGGCCGCGTGCCGGCCCTTGGGGTGAAAGGGGCAAGGCCCGCTCATGACTTTCTGGTAGTCGTTGTTCCGCTGGGGCCGCGACCGACTGCGCTCCATGTTAGCCACCTCGTTGTCTGACTTCCGCTTGCGGCTGCCAGGCTTGTTCTGAGGCGGCTCGTTGTCGGCTTTTGCCCTGTTGTCTTTTTGTCGGGGCTCCTTCTTCTCGTCGAAGGCCTCTGCGACGGCTTCAGCTGAGTCGGCGTATTTGTTGGCCATGTCGAAGAGAGTCCGGACAGTGGATGGTGGCTTCCGAGTGAACTTCGCGATGAGCGGGGCGTCTTTTACTCCCTTGCGGAAGGCGGCGATGACGACCTCGTCTTTGATGCTTGGGATTTGATTGCGCTTCTCGGAAAACCTTTTGATGAATTCCCGTAGAGACTCGTTCTTTTTCTGATGCAGTTGGTAGAGGTCGTGCTCGGAAGCCGGTCTCTCGTAGGTCCCCTGGAAGTTAGCGATGAACCGCTCCCTGAGTTGTCCCCAGGAACCGATCGACCGCCTTGGGAGGCCTGTCAGCCATGTCCTCGCCGAGTCGGATAACGCGACTGGGAGGTAGTTAGCCATGGCTCTGCTGTCGCCCCCAGCAGCTTGAACTGCTAGGACGTAAACGGTGAGCCAGGACTCTGGGTTGGTCTTGCCGTCGTACTTTTCAATTCCGGTAGGCTTAAAGCCGACTGGCCATCGGACGTCCTGTAACTCCCGAGTAAAGGCTGGAATGCCTTCATTATCGTGAGGACTCGGGCTTCGGTTTTGGCGGTGTAGCCGCTCGTAATGGAGACCGAAGCGCTCGTGTTCATCCTCTAGCCGGCGGCGTTCGTCTTCTTCGCGTTCTTCGCGCCGGGCCCTTAGGGTGTGGCGAAGATCGCGTTGTAACCGCAATCGGAGGTCTTGATTGGGTCGACGGTCGTATTGGTGACGCCGCCGGCTGTCGTAGTTGGTATTGCCGAGTGTTGTTTGGCGGGATTCTTCATGCTGCCGGGTGGAGCCGGCTGCCCGTCGTCGTGCTGATGCAGATGACTCCGCCGCTGGAGAGCCCGTTCGACGGGTCGGTATGTGAGTGTTGCCTGACTGTTCTTGCTGCTGGCAGGCGGCAGCAGTAATCATCGCCTTGATCTTGGCGATGGTTGGTGTGGCCTGATGGTCCGGCCCGAACTGGAGCGTGTCCAGCAGAGTTGCGGCGGCCACGACGTTCTGTTGTGGCGTGACGAAGACATCGTGGTCACCGACTTTGGTTTGGAGGATCTGCTGCTGGGCGGCTCGCCCAGCTTGTCGAAGCCCGTCATTGCGAGCTTGTCGGTTGGCCTCCTCTTGTTGTTGTATTCGGCGCGCCTCCTCATGCTGCTCCTCTTGCAGTCGGCGCACCTCGGAAGGTGGCGTTGAAGCCATGAAGATCTCGCGGGGGAGGAGGAAGCTTGCCAAGGTGGAGTCCGAGTTGATGCTCGAACCACCATCCGACTTAGTGTCGGACTCCGAGTAGTTTATCGGAGTTAGGACGACTCCAACCTCCCTAGATCCAATCTGAAACGGTTCATGACCGTGTCCGAACTGAATCGCTGGAGGTTGGGTCTGCTGCGCGGGTTGTAGATGCACAGCGTCGCCGAATCCGTACGGGAGACGGACGATCTCTCCCCCTCTCGGCCTAACCTGCGCTGGCTCAAGGCCTAGTGCGAGCCGGACGTCGAAGGAGAGAGTTGTCCCGATGTCCGGCGATGTGAGGGACTGTCGTAGTAGGTCGTCGAAGGAGATGGCGACGTCCCTGAGGCTGACTGGTGCAACGCCGGCTAGCTCCTCGGCTGGCAAGATCGGATCTGCCTCAGCCAAAGAAAGGTTGCCGAGTTGATCGGTGACGAAATCAAGGCTCCCGAAGGTGATGGTGTCTCCGTTGGAGAACTTGTCGCCCTTGACTCCGTTGATGGGATCCATCGAATCTGTTGATGAAGAACTCGCCGGTCCCCTACCTGGCGCGCCAACTGTCGATGCTTTGCACCGGCAAATAATACTATGGGGGTACTCGGCGACCTGGAATTCGGTGGATTGCAGAGGAACACGAGGGAATTATACTGGTTCAGGCCCTCGTCGTGAGGTAATACCCTACGTCCAGTTGAGGTGTTATTCCTCTGAGGTGGATTTGTGATCAATGATCTGGAGTTGCCCTCATAGGGCGCCCTGCCTCCCTTTATATACTAGGGGACAGGGGTACATGGCAAGGATCCCAGTCGGATACGACCAAGGGATTTCCTTATTAGAGATAGAATCCTATCCGACTAAGGCTATGTTTCCTTATTGTACAAGGCATAACCTGCCGGGTGCTATCTTATCTCTAATTACATGATCTAGCCCATCCTCTATCCGAGTGGCCCATGTGCTGATAATGAGGTACCCGGGGCCCATGGCTCCCACACAATCCTATTCCTCTGGATAGAGTATAAGTGCCAATAGGTCAAGCGACCAAACCCGATGAAGTTGGGGAGAAGTGGACGTAAAATTTTCTATAGATGTCCGTGGATATAAAGTTTGGCAGATTTCGAATCCATATGCGAAAGTTATGGTTGTTGTCAGAAAGGTAGCGCGAACTAGTGTTTCGTGGCTCAATGCTGTTGCTCTGGCTGGCTAGAGTATAAATGCCAAGTGGTCACACGGCCGAACCCGATGAAGTTGTTGGGAAGTGGATGTAAAATTTTCTGTAGACGTTCGTAGATATAAAGTTTGCCCGATTTCATGTACGTATGCGAAAGTTATGGCTGCTTTATGAAAGGTAGCGTGAACTAGGGTTTCGCGGCTCAATCCTGCTACTCCGGCCAGCTAGATTATAAGTGCCAATAGGTCAAGAGACCGAACCCGACGAAGTTGGGGAGAAGCGGATGTAAAATTTTCTATTGATGTCCGTAGATATAAAGTTTGTTCGATTTCGAGTCCATATGCGAAAGTTATGGTTATTTTAAGAAAGTTAGCGCGAACTTGGGTTTTGCAGCTCCATCCTATTGCTCTACCTGGCTAGAGTATAAGTGCCAATAGGTCAAGCGGCTGAACCCAATGAAGTTGGGGAGAAGCGGATGTAAAATTTTCCATAGATGTCCGCAGATATAAAGTTTGCCCGATTTTTAGTCCGAATGCGAAAGTTATGGCTGTTTTAAGAAACGTAGCGTGAACTAGGGTTATGCGGCTCAATCCAGTTGCTCTGCCTGGCTAGAGTATAAGTGCCAATAGGTCAAGCTGCCGAACACGACGAAGTTGGGGAGAAGCGGATGTAAAATTTTCTATAGATTTTGGCCGATATAAAGTTTGCCCAATTTCGAGTCCATATGCGAAAGTTATGGTTGTTTTAAGAAAGGTAGCATGAAGTTGGGTTTCACGGCTCAATCCTGTTGCTCCGGTTAGAGTATAAGTGCCAATAGGTCAAGCGGTTGAACCCGACGAAGTAGGGGAGAAGCGGATGTAAAATTTTATGTAGATGTCCGTAGATATAATGTTTGCTTGATTTCGAGTCCATATCCAAAAGTTATGGCTGTTTAAAGAAAAGTAATGCGAGCGAGGGTTTCGTGGATCAATCCTGCTGCTCCGGCTCGAGTATAAGTGCCAATAGGTCAACTGGCCGAACCCGACAAAGTTGGGGAGAAGTGAATGTAAAATTTTCTGTAGATGTCCGCAGATATAAAGTTTGCCCGATTTCGAGTCCGTATGTGAAACTTACGGCTGTTTTAAGAAAGGTAGCGCGAACTAGGGTTTCGCAACTCAATCCTGTTGCTCCGGCTGGAGTATAAGTGCCAATAGGTCAAGCGGCCAAACTTGATGAAGTTGGGGAGAAGTGGACGTAAAATTTTTTCTATATATGTGCGCAAATATAATGTTTACCCGATTTTGAGTCCGTATGCAAAAGTTATGGCTGTTTTAAGAAAGGTAGCGTGAACTAGGGTTTTGCAGCTGAATCCTTTTGCAATGTCTAGAGTATAAGTGCCAATAGGTCAAGCGGCCGAACCCGACGAAGTCGGCGAGAAGTGGATGTAAAATTTTCTATAGATATCCGAAAATACAAAGTATGCCCAATTTCGAGCCCGTATGCGAAAGTTATGGCTGTTTTAAGAAAGGTAGCACGAACTAGGGTTTTGCAGCTCAATCCTGTTGCTCCGGCTGGCTAGAGTATAAGTGCCAATAGGTCAAGCAGCCAAACCTGACGAAGTTGGGGAGAAGTGGATGTAAAATTTTCTGTAGATGTGCGCATATATAAAGTTTGCTCTATTTCGAGTCCGTATACGAAAGTTATGGCTGTTTTATGAAAGCTAGCGTGAACTAGGGTTTCGCAGCTCCATCCTATTGCTCTAGCTGGCTAGAGTATAAGTGCCAATAGGTCAAGTGGCCGAACTCTAGAAAGTTGGGGAGAAGCGGATGCAAAATTTTCTGTAGATGTCCGCAGATATGATGTTTGCCCTATTTTGAGTCCGTATGCGAATGTTATGGTTGTTTTAAGAAAGGTAGCACGAACTAGGGTTTCACGGCTCAATTCTATTGCTCCGGCTAGAGTATAAGTGCCAATAGGTCAAGCGGCCGACCCCGATGAAGTAGGCGAGAAGCGGATGTAAAATTTTCTGTAGATGTCCGTAGATGTAATGTTTGCTTGATTTCGAGTCCGTATCCAAAAGTTATGGCTGTTTAAAGAAAAGTAATGCGAGCTAGGGTTTCGCGGCTCAATCCTGCTGCTCCGGCTCGAGTATAACTGCCAATAGGTCAAGTGGCCAAACCTGACGAAGTTGGAGAGAAGCAGCTGTAAAATTTTCTATAGATGTCCGTACATATAATTTTTGCCGGATTTCGAGTCCGTATACGAATGTTATGGCTGTTTTAAGAAAGGTAGCATGAACTAGGGTTTCGCAGCTCAATCCTGTTGCTCCGGCTAGAGTGTAAGTGCCAATAGGTCAAGTGGCCGAACCCGACAAAGTTGGGGAGAAGCGGATGTAAAATTTTCTGTAGATGTCCACAGATATAATGTTTGCCCGATTTCGAGTCCGTCTGTGAAAGTTATGGCTGTTCAGCTTGTTGATCTTATCAATCAACTGATACACTTCGGCCATCTCCTTGAAGTTCAGTACAGATGACCGGCTGGGCAAGACCACCAGAGACAAGCCAGTGAATGGGGGCAGAGAAGGTTCAAGATCAGAACAATAGAACCACTCTCTATGCCAGCCATTAAGGTAGGTTTTCAAAGGAAGATGAAGATAGATTCTCTTCATCTCATTCCTAAGCTGGAGATCGGCTCTCCCTATTACTAAGACCTTGTTCTTGGAGGGCTGAGGCTTGATGTGGAACAAGTATCGGAACAAATTGAAATGGGGCTTCACACCCAGAAAGCACTCACATAGAGTTGCAAATATAGAGATTTGCAAGAAGGAGTTGGGGTTCAGATTCACCAGCTCTAGCCCATAGAAGGAAAGAAGTTGGCGAAGAAAGTCTGAAGAAGGAAGCGCAAGACCCCAGTCAAAGAAAGAGGCGAAGACAACAGTCTCACCAGATTGGGTCGCCACAATCGATTCCCCTTCAGCCGGACGCCACTGGATGACCTCATAGCTCTGCAATCTCAGCAACTTCTCCAAATATTTCAGCTTAGTCGAGCCACAATTGATAGTCGGCCAGGCCTCCTCGGACACCTCTGGGATTTCCGAGGTTCTCGGCATGGCTCGAGGCGAGGAGATTTGGGGGAAATGCTACTAGGGGCTTGCAACGGACGAAGAGGAGCGGAATCACCCGAGTTTCGAGAGGGAAGAGCTAGCAATGCTGAACCCTAGGAGGCAAGGTGCGAGGTTTTGGCGTGGAAGTTGGAAGACGAAACGATTGGTGGATTGGAGAAGATGAGGGAATCTTTTCTCTCTCTCCTCGTCTTTATAGAGCCTATGCTGATAAGTGGGCTTGGGCTTGCGAATTCGGTACTAGGCCACAAGATATGAGTTTCTATAGTAGCACGCTCTATTTGGGCCACTCACTGGCTGTGTTAAATTCATAGTGCTGGTGCTACATACAGAAACCGATTAAATAATCAGGTATGCTTGATGCTGAGCCGACAGCCGAGTGTATACACTCAGGTATCTTGATTATTCACCAGGTATTGAGGATATATCCTTATAAGGATCACAAGCTGGTCTTCATTAAAATTAGGGATGCACGTATCTCTCAAGTACACCTAACCACATATCAGGTTAAAATCCAAACAGTGGTACTCGGCCTACATGTTTGGCCAACAATTACCATGAGCAAAATTTATTCTAGTTGACATGAAGCTGAAGAGTCTAACTTCTAAGTGATATACTACTCAGGAAAGACTATAAAAAACAATTTCGGCTGATATGATGCTGAGGAGTCTAACTTCTGAGTGATATACTACTCAAGAAAGACTATAAAAAATCATTCCGGTTGACATGATACCAAAAAGTCTCATATACTAGTAGTGCACTACTCGCGAAGGACTACAAGGTTAAAGATCTTTGACTTTATGTTTAATTGCTTCACAATTAAGAACAAAGTCGGGGGCTACACCTAATAGGTGCGCCTATTCGGTGCACACTATTCATATTTTTACATGAAGCCCATCATAGCCTCGTTGCCAGCTAACATGAAGCAGAACTCAGGAGAAGAAGCACTCAGACAAAGAGTACTCGAGTGCAATGGACTCGGAAATTTTCACCGTGGGGAATGAGTACTCGGCATCAGCTGTGACTCAACTATGAAGGTCTTAGGGGCTGCTGTGGAGGCCATGGGCCCCGGGTACCTCATGATAAGCATATGGGCCACTCGGACAGAGGATGGGCCTAGCCTTGTAATTAGAGATATGATAGAACTCGGCAGACTTAACCTTGTACGATAAGGAAAATATAGTCCTAGTCTGGTACGTTATATCTCTAAGAGGAGATCTCTGGGTTGTAGTCCGGCTGGGACTCCTACTTTGTAACCCTGTCCACCAGTATATAAGGAGAGGCAGGGCGCCCCCTGAGGATAGAAATACACCACAACTGGACGTAGGGTATTATCTCACATCGAGGGCCTGAACCAGTATAAACTCTCCGTGATCCTTTGCAGTTCGTTGAGTTTCGATCCGACGAGTAGCCCTATAATCATATTGTCAGTGGAAAACATCGACAGCGGCCAAACCCAATGAAGTTGGGGTGAAGCGGATGTAAAATTTTCTGTAGATGTCCGTAGATATAAAGTTTGCCCGATTCCGAGTCCGTATGCGAAAGTTATGGCTGTTTTAAGAAAGGTAGCACGAACTAGGGTTTCGCGGCTTAGTCCTGTTGCTCCGGCTAAAGTATAAGTGCCAATAGGTCAAGCGGCCGAACCCGACGAAGTTGGGGAGAAGCGGATGTAAAATTTTCTGTAGATGTCCCCAGATATAATGTTTGCATGGTTTCAAGTCCGTATGCGAAAGTTATGGCTGTTTTAAGAAAGGTAGCGCGAACTAGGGTTTCGTGGCTCAAAACTGCTACTCTAGCAAGAGTATAAGTGCCAATAGGCCAATTGGCCGAACCCAACGAAGTTGGGGAGAAGCGGATGTAAAATTTTCTGTAGATGTCCGCAGATAAAAAGTTTCCCGATTTCGAGTCCGTATGCGAAAGTTATGGCTATTTTAAGAAAGGAACTGTGAACTAGGGTTTCATGGCTCAATCCTGTTGCTCCGGCCAGATTATAAGTGCCAATAGGTCAAGTGGCCAGACCCAATGAAGATGGGGAGAGGCGGATGTAAAATTTTCTGTAGATGTCCATAGATATAAAGTTTGCCCGATTACGAGTCCGTATGCGAAAGTTATGGCTGTTTTAATAAAGGTAGCACGAACTAGTGTTTCGGGGCTCAATCTTGTTGCTCTGGCTAGAGTATAAGTGGCAATAGGTAATGTCACAGCCCTAAATCTAATTTTCAGGTAATTAGTTTTATGCCCTACTGTCATCAGAATGCACAATTTAAAATTCTAACATTTTCACTTCATGGAAATTTAAGTTGGCAATATTAAACCCTAATCGGCAAAATTAGACCAACTCCTAAAAGTGCATCAAGTTGAACAGAAACATATGGGGGAAATAATTTATTCAAATACTAGCTTATTTGTCATGAATCAATATAATTTTTCCAGAATCTATTTCATTAGTTTAGACCCCTTAAAAATTCAAACAAGTTTCAGCCTGTGTCCTTTTTCCTTGACCTATGCATTTATATAGACTGAGGATTTTCTAAAGATGTTTTTCTTGCACATAAAATCATGGAAAAATTTCTGTAAACACTATCCCACATAATTGATCTACTATAAATTTTACATGATTTTATCACTTCATTTGCTACTTCAATAAAATCCCTCAAAACAGCAAAACTAGGAGGCTAGCTGAAATGAATAGATATAATTCTAAAATTCACCACACAAAAATGAGGACTAATTAGACAGAGCCCTTTTGCTAAAGTGTGTGCCAACATAAACTATACCACCAGTAATTTTGGCACAATTTAATTCCCAAAGAAACCACATAAAATAATAAGAGCAAAGCCCTAGGGATATAAAATGTACTGCAGAAAAACTGGACCAGCATGCCTACTTTGCATTTTCACCACAGATTAACCAGACCTCTTCTAACCATGAAATTTGGCCAGCAGGTTAAACTCATCTTTCTCTATCTCCAATAATTTTCCCATAAATTATATCCCTTATTAACCTACTGAAATCACAGATGCAAGACAGCTGTCCATACAGCTCACAACACTTAGTCTCTAGAGATTTCTCCTCTCTCAAGTCACTGACCAGTGGGACCCACAAGACCTGGCCCACTTGTAAGCCATAGGACAGCATGGGACAGTGTGTTTCACCAACATTCCTACCCATACTCCTCTCTTCTTCCTAGGTTTTTACTACAAGGGCCCACAAGTCATAGGCTAAACCTAACCAAGAGTATGTGAACAATGGTTGCCTTACACGTGGGACCCACCAAAGGCACTGTGGAATGGGAGCAACTCAGCACCTGCATGAGCCAACGTGTCAACACCCTGTTCTTCCTCTCTCTCACAGCACAGAAGCACAGAGAGAAGTTCCACCATTGGAAACCTCGGCCGTTTTGCCTCAAAACACGCCAGCCATCTCTTCCTCTCATCCTCTTCACGTTGCTACCGGAGAATCCCACAGAGACCCCAAGGATCACCGGCGGCAACTCCCCTTTTCTCCTCTACCGAGGGTGTTCGACCGAGCTCGAGCTAGCTCCGGTGAGCTCCATCCTCCCTCGACCCCAAGAACATGATCTACAAGTTTTAACCATTCCATTTTCGCACTTCTTGGCCCTAGGATCACTGGCCAAGATTGCCACCGTGCACCGTCTCCATCCTACAGAGCGCCGCCGCTCGGGTAGTCACCGTTCCGGCGAGCTCCGACTATCCCAGCCCGAAGCACCTTGCCGCCAGCATCGCCGTGGTCCCAGGAGGCTCTGGCCTCTACCAATCGAACCGTAAAGTCATGTACCAGGAGATCGGCGTCGTCTTCCCCAAATCCGGCCGCCTACCGCCGCCGTCGATTTCTCCTCCTCTGGTGAGCCCCGCGCCGATTCCTTGCTTGTAAGCCATCTCTAGGGAGCCTCTAACATGATAGACACTCCGCCTTAACTGCAGCTTGGCCAGAGCTGTCCATCGCCGTGAGACCGTGAGGATCCGCCACTGCCGAGCCATTCCCTCCATCACCGGCACTGTCCAGCCCTCCTCTGCCTTGGGATATTGCACGGTTAGCTTCCTAGAGTCCTCTAATATGCTATGCATGCATTAATATGGCAGACACAAGCACGTAGAGGAACATGCACCATCGACCCGAACAGCATCACCACCTTTACTCGCCTTTGGCACTATTCCGGCCACCGCCGGTGATGAGGAGACCACCAATGGGTTCGCCAAGGTCTCCTCTACCTTTTCTCTTTTGGCCACACTGGCAACCGGGCCGCCGTTCGCCGCCGGCGCCGGCGAACAGAGCCGGCGGCCACGCCGCCTCGCGCCTGCCCTGCTCTGTCTCTCTGACGAGCAGGCCCCACCTGTAAGGGAGAAAGAGAGAAAAAGAAAATCCAAGAAAAACAAATGTTTGATTTATTTTGTAACTAAAAAGTGGGTAAACTTCAAAAATACATAAGAAATCCATCTTAGCACATTTCTGAGTGAAACCAATTTTGTTAGCTCTGTAAATTTGTGAACTTTAATACTGTCAAATAAAATATGACCACCTCTGTGCAGAAAATGTCTATAAAATAAAATGAAGCAAAAATAACCTATTTTGTGCTTAAGAACTTGGAATATTTCTATAAAATCCACTATAACTCCTTTTGAGGTGAACCAAATTTCTCTGGATTCATAAAAATGTTCTCTTTAATTTTATAAAATAAAAAGTGAGAACTTCTATGTAGGATTTTTCTCTAAAAATGGAAATACCTCTTATATACATCTTTATAACCTAGAAGTTTATAAATTTCTAGAAAATTCATCCTAACTGCTAAAAATGTGAAACCACTTTTGTTTAACTCAGAAAATTATAACCTTTGCTGTAGATAAATTGTTTTTGACAAAACTACCTCCCAAAATAGTCCTAAGTGATTTCTAACTTTCCTTTTTGATAAACTTGTAAAATTCACAACTAAATAATTTTAAATCAAAATCCAGTGAACCAAATTTTGTTAGAACCAGTAGGTTATGCTCTTTTATATAATAATACTTGCCTTCTTGAAATCTTAATAGAAAATGTCAGTCAAATATAATAACTTAAGGTTACAATACAAATAATTACAAAACTTCCATTTTCAGCCTTTTCATCTTGTTATTTTTGTAACTCATAAACCGTAAAAGATTTTGAGGTGATTCTTTCACTAAAATTCACTTTAGAATGTGATCTACCTTCTGTATTTATCTCAGCATTTATTGATCATTTTTGCATAGACATGTTTAATTATTTCTTATTTGCATATTCGCTTTTTATCGATAGATTCGGAAGTTTCGGAGTACGAGGAAACTAATCCAGAGGTTGAGAGTGAACCTTCTCTGCAGCAAGGCAAGCACCTAGAGTAAGCATCTAAGTATATTGAACCTATATTTTCAATAAATTGTTTTGTTTGCGAAAGCAATATCTATATGCATGTTTCGGTCTATTTAAAATGGGAAAACGGGTAGAGTTTATATTACCCATTTGTATGCATTTCCATTCCTTGGTTATTGATTCCATGTTTATACCTTGTCACCCCTGGTTAAGGACTTTAGGATACTTTTATTTTACCGAATGCTTAGCCATGCTTATTTCTAGTCTTAGAGAAATCCGATAGATGGAGCTATCGGTTCAAAACTAGTTTAATACGCATGGATGGGTTAAAATTTGACAAGAATAACTTTTGATTAATAATTGAGAAAATGTTTGACTTGGACGGATGATAGGGCGATGACAGGATAGTGTTTCCCCGATGCACGTAGCTCCGTCTGGGTTGTTAAGAACCG
This sequence comes from Oryza meyeriana var. granulata, assembly GCA_003991445.1. Taxonomy (NCBI): domain Eukaryota; kingdom Viridiplantae; phylum Streptophyta; class Magnoliopsida; order Poales; family Poaceae; genus Oryza; species Oryza meyeriana. The sequence continues at coordinate 15,361 of RYFJ01003231.1, read as the reverse complement.
AACATGTTGACATCTATTCAAGCACCCTACGTACTTCCACACGCCGGGAATGGGATAGCTTAACTCAGTAGCACGGGAGGCTGTGGCCATCTACGCCCGTCCGTCAGTCATGAGGAGGGATTTCCTTTGGAGGACCTCGAGCGTGCCTGGTTAGGGACGGAGGTGCCTCCCGCGACGGTGAACCTGTGGGCACCCCGGAAGTGCATCATGGAGAGTAATTAGTATGACAACACGAAATATCTAGATGGATGGGGTCTCAAATAAAAACCAATTAAGTACAGTAACCATCCATCCTCATCGTAGCCTTGCCATAATATTTACCCATAAATAATACAAATCCAAAATGCCGAGAAGTGTACAAAAGAGATAATCATAAGGATAGCTTGCCAGTCCTCCCCGTCATACGCCCGTCAAACCACTCGATGGTGGCGACCAAACACGATACGTACCCCAGAGGACTCGAACCACAATAGCTATCCCCCAACCATCTCAATTCTACACAACTCATACTCATGTTCAGCTAGTCCCCAGGAAAGCAACTAGCCTCACACTTTCATCGCAAGCAATTGATAAACATTACAAGTACTCTAAATATGGATAAAAGTGCAGCAGGGTTATATACATAACATAGAGGGTTTACACACCCTAATTCATCACAGAGTAGCACAAAAGATAGCAGCGGAATATCAACATAAAGGATAAGACCAGTGGTGCCATACCCAACCACAGGGCAACCGACTGGGGATACAACTTAACTTCAACTACGCATTATCCTCGCCACCCTCGGCGGGATAACAGTAGACCACATCAATGTCGTCGTTGTCCTCACCTGAAAGATGCAGCGTGAGTACACAAGTACTCAGCTAGACTTATACAATAATAATAGTTCAAAGGAGTAATGCTAGTCTCTACATCAAGGAGTATGGCTATGTCGATCTGATTTTGCATAAAGCTGGTTTTATTGAGCAAGTACTACATTTAAAACATAAGCATTTGCAAAATATAGCAATCTGAAATTCTAGGACAGAAAGCTTATAGTTCTGAAATGTAAGTAAACATGAGCACAAACCATGCTCTAATCATCCTCCATGGGCCACCATTGCCCAATTATATATGCTACACAAGCATACCACTTTTCATGACTAAACCAAGTCATCATTAACATCAAGACCTTTCATATAAACCCATCCATCCATGACTATCCTAAGTCATGGTATCACCACAATAATCCCAAGTTGGATGCTAACATGAGTGACTAACACATCAAGCGGTCGTCCTGTGACTGTGGACACGGCTATTCGAATAGTTCTTACTCTGATCAGAGGTGTACATCTTTACCCACACGATGTGATAGAAGCCAAACGGCTGCACTCTAGTTTGATCTGTACCTGTCGGTACCCACACTCTACACATTGAGTGCGGACTAGAGGTCACAACAGAACCTTTTGCACGCTTAGCCCCAACCACCTAAACCATGTCTGGGCCCCCGATGACTTAGTCGCATGCGTGCGTGGCAACTAAGGCGGGCTCACCGTCGCGGGAGGCACCTCCGGCCAAGTGCAGGCTCGCAATGAGGTCCTCCAAAGGTCTCCCCTCACGACTGACAGGCGGGCGTAGATGGCCACAGCCTCCCGTCTACTGATTAAGCCGTCCCATACCCGGTTGTGTGAAGTACGTAGGGTGCTTGAATAGATGTGACATTTCGCCTAACAACCCAGACGGAGCTACGTGCATCGGGAAACACCATCCCTTCATCGCCCTATCATCCGTCCAAGTCAACATATTTTTATTTATTATTCAGAGGTTATTCTTGTCAGATTTTAACCCTTCTATGCGTATTAAACTAGTTTTGAACCGATAGCTCCATCTATCGGATTTCTCTAAGTCTAGAAATAAGCGTGGCTAAGCATTCGGTAAAATAAAAGTATTTCAAAGTCCTTAACCAGGTGACAAGGTATAAAAATAGCATCAATAATCAAGGAATGGAATGCATACAATTGGTAATATTAACTCTACCCATTTTCCCCAATTTAAACAGACCAAAAAAGCATATAGATATTGCCTTTGCAAACAAATCAATTTATCGAAAATATAGTTCAATATTCTTAGATCTTGTTTGTTCATAGATGCTTGCCTTGCTGCAGCGAGTGGTCATACTTAACCTCTGGTTCTTGCTCCACGCACTCCAAATTGTCTGAATCTACCGATAAAAGCGAATATGCAAATAAGAATCAATTAAATATGCTCATGCAAAAATGATCAATAAAATCTGAGATAAATACATTAGGTAGGGCATGTTCTAACAAGATTTAGAGAAAGAACCAGTCATTGCATCTCCGGATTGGGAGATAGAAAAATAACAAGGTAGAAGGGCTGAAAATGGCATTTTGTAATTATTTATATTGTAACCTGAGTTATTATATTGACTGACTTTTTCTATATAAGATTTCAAGAAGCCAGTATTTTTAGTATAACAGAGAATAATCTACTGGTTTCAACAAAATTTGGTTCCTGAGATTTGATTTAAAATGATTTAGGTTATGAATTTCTCGATTTTTGTAAAAGGGGAAAGGTTAGAAATACTTAGGCCTATTTTGGGAGTAGTTCGCAAATATAAAATTTTCACCATAAGGATTACAATTTCTGATAAAAAAAAATAGTTTCACATTTTTAGCAGTTAGGATGAATTTTCTAGAAATTTATAAACTTCTAGGTTATAAAGATGTATATAAATGATATTTCCATTTTTAGAGAAAAATCCTACACAGAAGTTCTCACTTTTTATTTTATAAAATTAAATAGAACATTTTTATGGATCTAGGGAAATTTGGTTTACCTCAAAAGGAGTTATAATGAATTTTATAGAATTATTTCAAGTTTCTAGGCATTAAAATAAGTCATTTGCTTCGTATTATTTTATGGATATTTTCTGTACAGGAGTGGTGATATTTTTATTTGACAGTAATAAAGTTCACAAAGTTACAGAATTAACAAAATTGGTTTCACTCAAAAATGTGCTAAGATGGATTTCTTATGTATTTTTGAAGTTTACCCATTTTTCAGTTACAAAATAAATTAATATTTGTTTTTCTCGGATCTTCTTTTTCTCTCTTTCTCTCTTACAGGTGGGGCCAGTGCGCCATAGAGAGAAAATAGAGAAAGGCGAGGCGCCATAGAGACAAAATAGAGAAAGGCGAGGCCGAGTGGCGCCGGCGAGCTTCCTGGCAGTGACGACGGCAAACGGCGATAGATCTCGCCGAGCTACCAAAAGGAGAAATGTCCTACAAGTTCTTGCACAACTTTCGGTGGTAGTCTCATCTTCTGGGGTGGTCGGAATTGACGACGACGTCAACGGAGGCGGCGAACTTGCTCAGCATGCATATGGGTGTCACATTACAGACCAAAATAATGTATACATGTGGTGTCTAAAGTGCCAGGATACTCACTGAGGCTATTGAGTCACTCGGCAAGCTGGAACGGCAACACGGCGACGGTGAGCACCATCCAGCGGCGGTGGAAATCTTCTGGACGACGGTGGTAGCTCGATCCGTTCGCCAAGCTTCCAAGGGAAGATGTCCATCGTGTTAGAGGTCCCCTAGGGATGGCAGGAATGCAAAGAACCGGAGCGGGGCTCACTGTAGAAGAAGAAAATCGACGGCGCGGCAGGGTCGGCCGGAGAGGAGGAAACAATGGCCGATCTCCTTGCTCGGGGCTTCGCAGCGCAATTCCTCTGGTCGGCGGTCTCCTGGAGGCAGGGCGACTGTGTTGGCGCAGTGGCCCAGGCGGCGACCTACTGTGCTGGCCAGAACGGCGAGGCGACACTGGCGGTGGCGCTGGAGCGCAGAGACAGAACACGGCGGCGACGCGGCTGCTTCGGCCGACGGGTTCCTAGGGCAAGGTAACACGAAAATGGAATGATTAGGAGTTGTAGATCATGTTCTGGAGGTTTAGAAGGGATGGAGCTCACCGGCGTTGGCTCGGGACCGATTGAGCACTGCCGGCAGAGGAGCAGATGGGCTTGCCGGCGGCGATCCTTGGTGTCTCTGTCGGTTTTCTCGGTAGGAACGTGAAGAGGATGAGGAGGAGGTTCTGCTGGCGAGATTAGAGGCGAAATGGTCGAGGTCTCCAAGTGTTGAGCTCATCTAGGTCTCTCTGTGTGTGCTGTGAGGGAGGGGAAGAAGGAGGCAGTGACATGTTCACCATGCAGTGCTGAGTTGCTCCCATTGCACAGTGTCCCTGAGTGGGTCCCACATGTAAGACTACATTTTTCTACACAATCTTGGCTAAGTCTAGTCTATGTCTTGTGGGTCCTTGTAGTGAAAACCTAGGAAGAGTGGAGGGGTGTGGATAGATTTCTTGGTGAAGCACACTGTCCAAAGAAAGTATGAGGCTTAATGTGGGCCAGTCTGTGGGTCCACTTTAAGTAAGAAATGGGAGTAGGTTAATAAGGGACAGAGATCTAGGTCTCTCTGTGTGTGTTGTGAGCTGTATGGACAGCTGTCTTGCATCTGTGATTTCAGTAGGTTAATAAAGGATATAAATTATGGGAAAATTATTGGAGGTAGAGGAAGATGGGTTTAACCTGCTGACCAAATTTCGTGGTTAGAAGTGGTCTGGTTCATCTTTGGTGAAATTGCAAAGTAGGCACACAGACCCAGTTTTTCTGCTGTGTGATGTATGTCCCGAGGGCTTTGCTCCTATTATTTCATGTGACTTCTTTGGGAATTAAAATGAGTCAAAAATACTGGTGGTAGGGTTCATGTTGGCACACACTTTGGCAAAAGGGCTCTGTCTAATTAGTCTTAAGAAAGGTAGTGTGAATTAGGGTTTCGTGACTCAATCCTATTGCTCCAGCTGGAGTATAAGTGCCAATAGGTCAAGCGGCCAAACCCAATGAAGTTGGGGAGACGCGGATGTAAAATTTTCTATAGATGTCTGGAGATATAAAGTTTGCCTGATTTTGAGTCCGTCTGCAAAAGTTATGGTTGCTTTAAGAAAGATAGCGCGAACTACGGTTTCACGGCTCAATCCTGTTGCTCCGGCTAGAGTATAAGTTCCAATAGGTGAAGCGGCCAAACCCGACGAAGTTGGGGAGAAGTGCATGTAAAATTTTCTATAGATGTCGGTAGATATAAAGTTTGCACGATTTCGAGTCCGTACATGAAAGTTATGGCTATTTTAAGAAAGGTAGCGTGAACTAGGGTTTCACGGCTCAATCCTTTTGCTCCGGCTAGAGTATAAGTGCCAGTAGGTCAACTGGCTGAACCTGACGAAGTTGGGGAGAAGCGGATGTAAACTTTTTTGTAGATGTTCGTAGATAGAACGTTTCCCCAATTTTGAGTCCGTTTACGAAAGTTAAGGCTGTCTTAAGAAAGGTAGCGCGAACTAGGGTTGTGCGGCTCAATCATGTTTCTCTAGCTAGAGTATAAGTGCCAATAGGTCAAGCGGCTGAACAGGACTAAGTTGGGGAGAAGAGGATGCCAAATTTTCTATAGATGTCCGCAGATATAAAGTTTGCCCGATTTCGAGTTCGTATGCGAAAGTTATGGCTGTTTTAAGAAAGGTAGCGCGAACTAGGGTTTCGTGGCTCAATCCTGTTGCTCCGGCTAGAGTATGTGTACCAATAGGTAAAGCGGTTGAACCTAATGAAGTTGGGGAGAAGCGGATGTAAAATTTTCTATAGATGTCCACAGATATAAAGTTTGCCCAATTTCGAGTCCGTATGAGAAAGTTATGGCTGTTTTAAGATAGGTAGCATGAACTAGGGTTTCACGGCTCAATCCTGCTGCTCCAGCTAGAGTATAAGTGCCAATAGGTCAAGCGGCTGAACCCGATGATGTTGGGGAGAAGCGGGTGTAAAATTTTCTGTAGATGTCTACCGATATAAAGTTTGCCTGATTTCGAGTCCGTATGCGAAAGTTATGGTTTTTTTAAGAAGGGTAGCGTGAACTAGGATTTGGCAGCTCAATCCTGCTGCTCCGGCTAGAGTATAAGTGCCATTGTGTCAAGCAGCCAAACCCGACGAAGTTGGGGAGAAGCGAATGTAAAATTTTCTGTAGATGTCGGCAGATATAAAGTTTGCCCGATTCGAGTCCGTATGCGAAAGTTATGGCTGTTTTTAGAAAGGTAGCGTGTGGAGGCTATGGGCCCCAGGTACCTCATGACAAGCTTATGGGCCACTCGGATAGAGGATGGGCCTAGCCTTGTAATTAGAGATATTGTAACCCGTAGTAGACTTTGCCTTATACGATAAGGAATATACAATCCTAGTCGGGCAAGTTATATCTCTAAAGGGAGATTCCTTAGCCGCAATCTGGCCGAGACTCCTACCTTGTACCCCTATCTCCTAGTATGTAAGAGGAGGCAGGGAGCCCCGTGAGGGCAGATCATCGCATATTCAAGAGTTCATCGAACCACCACCACAAACCTCAAAGGAATAACATCCTAACTAGACGTAGGGTATTACCTCGCATCGAGGGCCTAAACCAGTATAAAATCTCCCTGTGTTTCTTTGTAATCCACCAAGTAGCCCCATATTCATATTGCCAATACAAAACATCGACAGTTAGCGCGCCAGGTAGGGGATTCGGCGAGATCTACATCTACAACCTCGATGGATCCAACAACTAGAGTCGACGGCACCAAATTCTCTCCAGGAGACACGATAACCTTCGAAAGCCTCGACTTCGTCACCGACCAGATCGGCAATCTCACCTTGGCCGACGAAGACCTGATCCAACCGGCCGAGGAACCAGCCGACTCCGTGCCAGTCGGCACACAAGACACTACAACCGCCTTCATCGACTTGCCGCGGCCATCTACCACCTGTCCGGGCCTCGGGACAACTCTCTCCTTCGGCGTCCGACTCGCGCTCGGCCTCGAGCCGGCCCGGGTCGGGCTAGGAGGGGAAGAGATCGACAACCTCCCTTTCAGGGCCGACAATGCCGCGAATCTACATCGCATGCGGCTAACCCGATCCTCTATGCTTCAGTTTGGACGTGGCCCAGAGCCGCTCCAGATTGGATCTAGGGAGGTCGGAGTCGTCCTTACTCCAATCAATTACTCGGATTCTGACTCCTAGTTGGACAATGGTTCAAACACCAGTTCGGATACCAGTCTTGTGAGTTTCCTTCTCCCCCGTGAGATCTTCAGGGCTTCAACCCCTCCACCAGAGGTGCGCTGACTAGAAGAGGAGCAACAAGAGGAGGCACGCCGACTATGGCAACACGAGGAGGCTGATCGCGGGGCTCACAACGACGAGCTACATAAGGCTAGGCGAACCGCTCAGCAGGAGATCTTCCAAACCAGAGTCGGCGACCACGACGTCTTCGTTACGCCACAACAGAACATCGTGGCCGCTGCAACCCTGCTGGACACGCTCCAGCTTGGGCCTGATCATCAGGCCACCCCGACTATCGTCAAGATCAAAGCCATGATTACAGCTGCAGCTTGTTAGTAGCACCAGCAGTCGAGGGATACACTGGTACCGACCAACCGGTCGGGTTCTCCTGCGGCAGTATCGTCTGCATCAGAACAACACCGGGCAATCGGCTCAAGTCAGCCGCACGAGGAGACGCAGCAAACATTACTCAGATACACCAACAATGACAATCGGCAGCATCACCAGAATGATCGCCGGTTCAACCAAGACCTCCAAGGACGCCTACAACGCGATCTCCACCACAACATCAACACCCGGCACCGCGAACACGAACAGAACAAGCACCGCTGACTAGAGGACAAGCACGAGCGCTTTGGTTTCCATCAAGAGCGGTTCAACCATGGTGGTTGGAGCCAGAGCCCTCACGGAGATGAAGGCATACCAGCCTTCACCTAGGAGCTTCAAGACATCGACTGGCCATTGGGCTTCAAGCCTACGGGGATCGAGAAATACGACGGCAAGACCAACCCCGAGTACTGGCTCACCGTATGAACTCTGGCAATTCGAGCTACTGGAGGTGACCATAAAGCCATGGCTAACTACCTCCTAGTCACCCTGGCCAACTCAGCGAGGACATGGTTAACAAGGCTCCCACGGCGTTCAATCGGCTCCTAGGGGGAACTCCGAGAGCGCTTTATAGCCAACTTCCAGGGGACTTACGAACGGCCATCTTCCGAGCATGATCTCTACCAGCTGCACTAGAAGAAAAATGAGTCACTTTGTGAGTTCATCAAAAGATTCTCCGAGATGCGTAACCAGATCCCCATGATCAAGGACGAGGTCATCATTGCCGCCTTCCGCAAGGGAGTCAAGGACGCCCCGTTCATCGCAAAATTCACTTGGAAACCCCCAGCCTCTGTCAGGGCCCTCTTCGACATAGCGAATAAGTATGCCGACTCAGCAGAGGCAGTCGCCGAAGCTCTTGACGAAAAGAAGGAGTCCCAGCAGAAGGGCCAAAAGGCTAAAGCGGACAACGAGCCATCACAAAACAAGTCTGGCAACCACAAGCGGAAGTCAGACAACGAGGTGGCCAACATGGAGCGCACTCAGTCGCGGCCCCCAAGAAACAACGAATACCGGAAAGTGATGAACGGGCCTTGCCCCTTTCATCCCAAGGGCAAGCACGCGGCCAAAGACTGCTTCATGCTTAAAAAGTTTGCTTCCGAGCAGACTTTATCATCTGGCACCAACAAGGACAAGGACAAGCCAGATGCGGGCCTAGCTGACGATTTTCAAGATCCCTAGGCTGTGTTCAACCACATCTTCGGAGGGCCGACTGCGTATGAATCCAAGAGGAAGCAAAAGCTAACAACACGTGACATCAACGCAGTCTCTACATCTGACACCCCCAATATTTACGTTGGTCAGAGACGTCCATCATGTTCAACCGTGCAGATCATCCAGATCGGGTTTCTCACCCAGGACGCTACCCACTCGTCCTGGACCCGGTTGTCAAAGATGGAGGCAGCGTGCTTAACATCCTCTTCACCAAGACCCTAGATGAGATGAAGATTCCTTGTTCAGATCTGTGGCCGAGTACGGCGCCCTTCCACGAGATAATCCCTGGCCTGTCTTCTACACCACTCGGACAGATAACTTTGCCAGTCACCTTCGGCACCCGGGATAACTTCCGGACAGAAAACATCTGCTTCGAGGTTGCCGACTTCGAGACTACGTACCACACGATACTCGGATGGCCGGCACTCGCCATATTCATGGCGATACCGCACTATACCTACATGTTGCTCAAGATGCCCAGGCCAGCTGGGGTTCTCTCTCTCTGTAGTGATGTCAAGCAAGCCTTCACCTGCGACAAGGAGAGTTGCGAGTTGACTCAATCACAAGAGGCGGCAGTCGGACGCAATAGCATTTGGCAAGCCATCACAACTGACGTCGAGGGTGATCAACTTCTGGCAAGGAAAGCAGCAAAGTCAGGAATTTCAGTGGACTCTGACACGAAGAAGATTCCCCTGGACCCTTCCAACCCCTCCAAGATTACTCTAGTCGGGACCGAACTCGACCCCAAAGAGGAAGACGTGTTCGTCACCTTCCTTCAAGCCAACAAAGATATCTTCGCATGGAAACCGTCCGACATGCCGGGTGTACCGAGGGGGGTGATCGAGCACGCCCTCAATGTCAAGACAGACGCCAAGCCAGTCAAGCAACGGCTATGGCACTTCGCACAAGACCGTAAAGATACTATTCGGGAGGAGATAACCAAGCTTCTCGCAGCCGGGTTCATCAAAGAGGTCTATCACCCGGATTGGCTGGCAAACCAAGTCCTAGTCTAGAAGAAAAACGGTAAATGGCGCATGTGCGTTGACTACACCGATCTCAACAAGGCATGCCCCAATGATCCGTTTGGTCTACCGAGAATAGATCAGGTGGTCGATTCAACCGCGGGGTGCGAACTTCTTAGCTTTCGACTGTTACTCGGGATACCACCAAATCAGCCTGAAAGAGGAGGACTGCTTAAAGACGTCTTTGATCACGCCATTTGGAGCGTACTACTACATCACTATGCTGTTCGGTTTGAAAAACGTTGGAGGAACGTATCAACGAGCAATTCAGTGGTGTCTTCACACTCAGATCGGGTGCAACGTGAGGCCTACGACGACGACGTGGTGATCAAGACCAAGTTCAAACAAGACCTCATCACTGACCTGGAAGAAACCTTCCAAAATCTTCGAAGATTCAAGATGAAGTTGAATCCGGAAAAGTGCGCCTTCGGTGTGCCATCCGGCAAGCTACTCGGCTTCATCGTATCACATCGGGGCATCGAAGCCAACCTGGAGAAAGTCAATGCAATCATGAACATGCCACCCCCGACTAGCCAGAAGGACATCCAGAAGTTGACAGGCTGCATGGTGGCACTTAGCCAGTTTATCTCCCGACTAGGAGAATGGCGTATGACCATTTTCAAGTTACTAAAGAAAGCAGATAACTTCCAATGGACTCCCGAAGCCCAGCAAGCCTTCGAAGACTTCAAGAAATTTCTCACCTCACCGCCCGTATTGGCGTCACCCATGCCCCAAGAGCTATTAATGCTATATCTAGCGACAACTACTCAGGTAGTCAGCACGGTGCTGGTGGTCAAGCGATCTGAGTTGGGTCATATACAAAAAGTTCAATGGCCATTCTACTTTGTCAGCGAGGTCCTAGCTGACTCAAAGATGAGATATCCGTAGGTCCAGAAGCTGCTAGACGGCCTACACCTCACTCTCCAGAAGCTGGTGTACTATTTCTAGGCGCATCAAGTCACGGTGGTCACATCATATCCACTCGGGGACGTCCTGCACAACCACGAGGCCACCGGCTGAATCGCTAAATGGGCACTCGAGTGGATGGCATTCGACATCACCTTCCAACCACGGATAGCAATCAAATCACAAACTCTAGCCGACTTCGTGGCCGAGTGGACAGAAGTTCAGATGCCTACATCAACAGTGAAGCTAGAGTACTGGACAATGTACATCGACGGTTCTCTCAGGAGTCGTGCTAACCTCCCCCACCGGCAAAAAACTCAAGTACGTCCTCCAAATCCACTTCCCGGACTCCCACAATGTCGCCGAGTACGAGGCACTCATCCACGGGCTCCGCATTGCTATGTCACTCGGCATCCATCGACTGGTTGTGCGTGGAGATTCCCAACTCGTGGTCAACCAAGTCATGAAAGACTGGACATGTCTCGACGATACCATGGTGGCATACTGTCATGAGGTCTGAAAACTGGAAGACAAGTTCGACGAGCCGGAGACAACACATGTCCTGCGACAATACAACGAAGCGGTAGACGAACTGGCTAACATGGGATCCAAGAAAGAAGCGGTCCCGACAAGGATATTCGTCGAGCAACTTATGGAGCCGTCAGTCAAGAAGAAACCAATGCCAGATCAGTCGGGAGGTGAACCTACCCCGGCGATAGACGAAGTACTCATTATATGTCAAGATTGGTGAACTCCTATTCTCAAATTCCTCCTGGATGATGAACTCCCAGAAGATCGCATTCAAGCCAAGCAAATCAAACGTCGAAGCAAAAGTTTCCTAATGGTCGGAGAAGACTTGTTCCGAAGAAGTGCATCTAGTGTCCTCATGCGCTGCATCACCACCGAGGAAGGCAAGCAGATCCTGCAATCAATCCACTCGGGCATATGTGGCAACACGTCGCATCCAGGACGTAGTCGGAAAGGCTTACCGGCAGGATTTTTTTCTGGCCAACAGCAGTAACAGATGGCAAAGACGTTGTTCGCACTTGCGAGGGTTGTCAGTTCTATGCACGCCAAAACAAATCTTCTAGCCAAGAACTCCAAATGATCCTAATCTCTTGTCCCTTTGCAGTATGGGGCCTCGACATGGTCAGGCCTTTCAAGAAAGCGCCAGGAGGGTTCACACACTTGTTCGTCGCAGTGGATAAATTCACAAAGTGGATTGAGGCGAAACCCGTTGCTACCATAACAGTGGCACTAGCCAAAGGACTTTCATCATGAGTATATTATACCGATTTGGGGTTCCTAACCACATCATAACAGACAACGGTACTCAGTTCACTGGCGTCATGTTTCAAGATTTCTATGACGACTTTTGGCATCAAGACTGTATGCTTCTGTGGCACACCTGCGGAGCAATGGGCAGGTTGAGCATGCCAACGGCATGGTCCTACAAGGTATCAAGGCCAGGATATTCTACTAACTACAACCATACGCAGGGCGGTGGGTACAAGAACTCCCATCTGTTCTCTAGTCTCTATGAACCATGGTTAGTCGGGCTACAGGACAGTCCCCTTTCTTCTTAGTCTATGGTGTTGAAGCCGTGTTACCAACCGAGTTAGAGTTTGGCTCCCCATGAGTTTGGGCTTACTCAGAAGACATATCCAATAATACTCGATTGGTCGAGCTAGTAGCATCAGTTGGAAGAAGCTAGGGATATTCGCAACCATCCATCGCAAGGTATCTCCAAAGCTGCATCTTATCATAGCCGGGAATGTCTGTGGCCGTGCCTTTTGGTCCGGGACTCCCCCTCATCCTGAGGAAATACAAAACCACCAAAGACAGCACAAACTATCCCCCCTATGAAGGCCGTTCATCATCGCTGTGAAGTCACACGGCCAGCGCGCCTACCAGCTGAAGACTGAAGACGGTGCCCTAGTCAGCAACTCATGGAACATAGAACAGCTACGTCCTTTCTATACCTGAGTTTTATCTTTTTTCGTGTGTACAGTTTTCTCTGACTCACTATGTCGGCTTGTTCCAAAAGAAGTAGTGAGTCAGGGTCGAGGGCTGTCATGTATCATATGTGCCTTGTCAATAATATACAGCCGTTTCTATTTAAGTTATGAAGTTTTGCAATGACTCCATTGTGTTTACCCGAGTATAGCTTTCTACGATGAACATTTTATTAAGTTCCTATAGACTAATCGGTGTAGACTACATATGTCGGTAAGACTAATGACGACTGAAGTAAAAACTAGAGCTTGCGGCATTGCACATATATTTACACATCTGTGTCGATGTTTTACACCGGCAATAAATATATGGTCTACTCGCCGGTGGATGGAAACTTGATGGATTGCAAAGGAACACGCAGAGATTTTATACTGGTTCAGGCCCTCGATGTGAGTTACCCTACGTCCAGTTGTGTGTTATTCCTTGAGGGATTTGCGGTGGTCGTGATCTGGTGAACCAACTCCAACCTGCCCTCAGGGTGCCCTGCCTCCTTAATATTAGGGACAGGGTTACAACAAGGTCCTCTCCCACCATTGATACGGCCAAGGGATCTCCTTCTTAGAGATATAACGCACTAACTAGGACTGTATATTCCTTTCTATTACAAGCAAACAGTTCTCCGAATCTAGCTCCATCTCTAATTACAAGCTGCCCATCCTCTATCAGTGGACCCATATCTTTGTCACGAGGTTATGGCCCACGGCACCCTACAGTAGCCCCTAGACCTTCATACGAGTCACAGTATGCGACTTGTATCTCCCGTGAAGTCTTCCTGATGCATTGCTCCTGTATTCTTTGTCGAGTGCTGCTTCTTCTCGGAGTCCGCTTCATGTCCAGCTAGCACAGCTATGAAGGCTCCATGTAAAGTATGAATAGTGGTGCGCCAAAATAGGGCCCCTATTAGTGTAGCCCCACTTTGTGCTTATCTGTACCAATACAGAAAGTCAAAATCTTTAACCTTGTCAGTCTTTCCCGATAGTATCTATCTGTATATGAGACTTTCGTATCAATGTCAACCGAATACTAACCTCTATCAGTCTTGCCGGTAGGAACACTGTATGTAGGACTCTTCGATTCTGTCAGTCGAATGGGTATTATATCTGCCAGAAGTATGCTACTCGTATGACGCCAGCGTTTTTCATGTCAGCTAGAAAGAGGGGTTTAGCTCTTTCCCGAGTGCCATCCCACCCAAAATTAGACTCGCTCCGTCGCATGTCACGGGATGAGAAATTTATAGTCTCTCCGAGTAGGCGCACTACTCGAAATGTTTAGACTTCCTCCGCTCATGTCAGCTGGAATAATGTTGCTCATGTCGAACTGAATGGCCGCGCATGGTAGCCGTAAGTACACTTTATTGAAAATAAATTCACCGCCCTGTGGGCACGGTTACCTGAGAAGATACTTGCACCCCCAATTCTTAATGAAGACAGCTTGTGATCCGTTAAGGATATATACCTCGAGACCTGGTGGATAAACAATACCCAAACATATTACTTTACAGCAATAAGCTCTCGATGAAACTATATCTGTTTACCTCATCGCGTCACGTTGGTTCAGCACCTAGAGTGCTATATTTCAACTCACCTGGCAGGCGGGCCCATCAGGAGCATGCTACGTAGAACTCAAATCTTGGTGGCTACTACCAACAAAATAGCGGCCTGACTCTGACCATCCCCAGCAAATCCCATATAGAAGTATCCATGCATCGCCATGAACACTGGAGTTTCTTGCATTAAGCGTAACCGCAATCAGCCCAGACAATCTTTTGCAATGCCTTGCCGACTGACGTTCTGGATTTGCAACCTGGAGTATGCCACCATAAAGCCCTCGATAGGATACTATTGCCAGATCTGCTTAGGCCCATCCTCAAAATGTACCGGACGCATGAGATACCCTAGATGCCGCTTGTGATTAGCGTCTTATTACTTCAAGAGAGAATCCGAGCAAGGTAGTCCAAACCCTTCATTGCATAGGTCCTCGGCTAGCAACCCTCCATCACATGCGGAACATATTTAGTTTTCTGTACAAACCGAAGATCACGCACTAACCCCGAACGATCCATACGCCAATAAATTGATTACCCCGAACCTTCATTAGCATAGCATTCGCTGGCGCACCTCCATGGAGGCATACAAACTGATCTATAGATGTTGAATAGCGACCAATAAGGTAACCCACAAACACCAAGGCATAGCATGCCAGCATCCTCGCCTGAAGCGACCCTCATAGGCAAGACCCCTAACTTTAGCGGAGTTCCGGACCGAATACAGGACCCACACTAAAGCCCCCTCAGCGGATTCGGCTACCCGCAACCGTCATGAGAAGAGATACCCTCACCCAGCTACCAGTAATACAACGACACCCCCAAACCTAGCGCTTGCCGACGTCGGAGCTTGTCAGGCTAATAATATATAACGGAAGATTTCGCTCCCGTACAATAATACTTAACAGTACATTCGACGCTCGTACGCGCTGGTGAGCCATCCTGAGTGTATTGGCCAGACCTTGTCCAACACCCCTAGACGCGTATCAGAGCGTGCCCTGCGGCCGCTCCAGACCACTGAGTTCCTCACGCGTATCCGAGCTCAGCACCCCTCCTCACTGGTAAAAGATAAATGCGCCTTGGCACCCAACGCGCAACATGACGACATAGCATCTCAATAACAAACTCGAGAATAAAACCGAAATTCGTCTCTCT